>JAQJVL010001210.1:0-231884 GCA_035578905.1 Stictocephala bisonia | reverse complement strand
TAATAAAGAAATCTAAATTTAGCTTTCTTTATTAAAATCCTAATAAAGATTAGGAATAAAATTAATCTCACATCAGGAAACTCGAGAAAATGTTGGCAGGTAGTAAACAAGGCGGCTGGTCAGCCTGTGAAAAGGGAGGAGTTCCATGTGGAGGCTTATTGCGAGCACAGCGACACTGCCTCTCCAGTTGAGATTACAGAAATCTGCGATATGCTAAACGATTATTTGTCCTCTGTGGGAGCACGGCTGGCTGGTGCACTCACCCAAAATGGGCCTGTAGGCAATGAAAATACACTCATGCCGTGGACTCTGTTTTTGTAATGAGACCTGTAACTTGACAAGAACTATTCAAGACTATACTAAATTTAAAAGATCGCTCGGCACCTGGTTGGGATGATATTCCAACTAATGTTATTAAAGACGATATTGAAGTACTGATTGAACCTTCATTGCACATTGTTAATTTAAGTATTAGATTTGGTGAGTTCCCAAACGCATTAAAAATTGCCAAAGCTGTTCCTATTTTCAAATCAGGATCAAAACCTGTAATGAGCAATTTTAGACCGATATCTCTTGTAACAACTGTTTCTAAAGTAATTAGAAATGTGTTAATCATGACTAACAAATTATCTAAATCAGAATGAAATAATATGAAATGTGCAGTATGGGTTCAGTAGGCACAAAAATACCTCAGATACACTGTTTGTAGTACAGACTCACATAAATAGTCAAGAGCTTTTTAACTGATTCTCTATTTCAAGATTTCGCTAAGAAACTGAGAAGTTTACAAGTTATTCTTTTGACAAGTAAATAATACAAACAGCTCTCTTACAACATTTTACTTTATGGGAGTGAGCAATCAACCAACTAGTGACATCATTTTAAGCTCCAACTCACTAATCAACAGTGAAGTAAAACCACCAACTCATCAGCAAGTAACCATCAGTGCCATACGGAGCACTGACCTGGAGCTGCTGACTGTGCACCTGACAACGACATTAAATCTCTGCTGTTATTTAACTACATCTGACATCTGCCACCTATCTAACAGAGACTGATTTAAAATCTACTACTTGACAAGGATTTTGATTACTCCTCAAAATCAAAAACTTTTATTGCATTTACTATCAGACCTTAAGAATGACCGACAACCAGCCAAAGTCATAAAAACTGATCTCTCTCATCTAATTACCAGACCTCTTTCTAATTTTTATTTAACAAAAAGACCTCAAGATTTGACCGACAACCAGCCAAAGTCATAAAAACTGATCTCTCTCATTTAACTATCAGACCCATTTTAATTTTTATTGAACAATCAGACCTCAAGATTTGACCGACAACCAGCCAAAGTCGTAAAAACTGATCTCTGTCACTTAACTATCAGACCCCAGTTTAATTTATATTTAACAAACAGACCTCAAGATTTGACCGACAACCAGCCAAAGTCGTAAAAACTGATCTCTTCTTTTTTATTACCAGACCTCAATTTAGTCTTACTCCATAATACAATCTCAAGCAAACAATGACAAACTATACCAAAGGGGATATTGTTTTCACTAAGCTGAAAGGCATGCGACACTGGCCTGCAACAATCACTGACATAGTGGTAAGGGAAAATAAACCCACTATGTATAATGTTACATTTTTTGGAGATAATACTACTGCAGATGTTAAAGACACTAACATAGCGCCCTACCTCTCGAATATACACAACTATGGCAATCCATTAGTAGACAACTACAGAAACAGAAAATTCAACTTAGCTCTAAAAGAAGCGGACTCAGCATATAAAATACTGTCATTAAATGAACAAAATAGACAACAGACTAATCCGCAGGAAGCACTTGACCAGCAAACAGACCCAGCATTACAGACACTCGCACTTAATTTAGAAGAACAAAATCCTGCTCATCAGCAGTCACAAATTACGATTGAGAATATTCAAAATAAAATACAAAATACTCTTGAAAATGAAGACCTAGAAACCTCACTTTCACTAGCCGCTGAAGCGGGAAACGCACTGCTAGCAGAAAATGGCACATTAAGACGGCAACCGTATGACTTAACTTTAGAATACTTTAAACTAACACAAAACATAACTATAGAAAAACACCACTTAGAATTAAACATCGCTGAAGAAAAAATCCAAACGCTGGAAAATGAAAACACAAATCTACTGAACCGTAGCACACATCTATCTGAAATGATACATGACGTGGAATTCCAACTGGCGAAAGAGAAGGAAATCCGAAACAACCCAATGCAAATGTTTGAGGAACAAATAGGGAAAAAGAAAAGATTATACATACCTTTGAAAAAGAAATACAACAATTGAATGAGAAAATAGCCAAAGTGGAAAACCAGGGAAAAGACACTATCTCTATGACAAAAGGCCTAACTCCATGCAAAGACATGGAAATACAAACTTACCACTCCGAATCACCTGTTCGTAGCACCTCACTATCCCTCATACTTGAGCTGACTCAAATGAAAACCTGCCAGGATCAATTGGAAGTCTGTATGAGAGCACTGGAGGAACAGCTCAAGAAACAGGAAAGACAAATGAAAGCGGAAACAGAGCCCATACAGGAAACACCAGCCAGAGGACTCCCCCATCCGACACTACAAAACAAAAGCAGAAGGGGGAAAAAATCGACATGGCCTAAAAAGAATACCTCTATCCTAACCAATGGAGGAGATCCTAAAATGATGGGAAACCACTTTAGTGTCTCCCTGCGGGTCGCAAAAGCTAACGCCCTTATCGAAACGAAGTCCAAAATGCCGCTAGAACTCCTATTGACAATACATGACGGAGATACAACAATGAATACAAATACATTCAAAGTACACAGAGGACCACCTATAACAGCTAAGAAGTTAGGCCCTAATAAATCTCTGGAGGAGTTTTACAAGGAAAACTTAGAGAGTGCCATACAAATAAATACAAAGTACGCCCCACCTCCCACCAAGCAGCAACGCCTTCCTGGAACCTCAATAGAAGATAACATAACTAGCCTAAATACTTTTTTAGAACTCAGACAAAAAGAAGAGGTAAAACTAAAGCAAAATCTTCCAAAAGTAACACCACCCACATAACCATCCTCCACCAGAATGTGGATGGTTTAGGAATAAAAACAAACAGAATATCTCACCTACTGGACGACACACAGCCACATATCCTCATTCTATCTGAACATAACCTTCAAACTGAACAACTTGAAAATACAAAGATCCCTGGATACTCTCTAATGGCCATTTTAGCCGAACCTACCACAGAAAAGGAGGAGTGGCAATTTTTGTTGAAAATACACTGTCTGACACAACTGAACCATATAACATCTCACAGTACTGTAAAGAGCTCACTTGTGAAACAGCAATAATAAGAATCACTTTTGGCAAACAACAACTCAATATTATCGGTGTCTATAGATCACCCAGTGAGAACTTGGAGGAGGGACTGGAAATACTCTCAAGAATATTGAATAAGGGAGAAGCTGAAAAGTACCCCTCAATAATCCTCGGAGACATAAATGTGAATAGCATGACTCAAGACTGAGAAACCAAAATTTTAAATGAGATGCTGAACACCCATAATATCAAGAGATTGAATCTTCCACCTACTAAGATCGGGGTACCAGTCGTACCTCGATCGACTGTGTATGCACAAATCTCCCTGCATCAGAAGTGACAACAACAATCATAAAAACAAGCATCTCAGACCATACTGCACAATTCAGCACAATTAACCTAAAATTCCACAAACCACCCACCTCTACCAAATTAACCAGAATCACAAATGAACAAAACTTAAAGATACTGAAAACATTGCTACAGAATGAAGACTGGAAAAATATTTATACATCTCAAACAACTGATTAAGCATACAACTATCTAACAAACACCATCATTACAGCAATGGATTTTGTCTACCCAAGGAAGAAAATACGAACAAAGAAAAGAAGAAAAAATCATGAATTCGCAGACAGGGAAGCACTGAGGCTAAAGGACGATTACCTTAACTGGCTGTCAAGGTATGAAATCACTGGACAACTTCTGCACAAAACTAAAGCACATAAAATTAAAAAGGAATATGACCTCAGGCTTAGATTACTAAGACAACAAATTATAAGTTCAGGAAATAAGTCAAAAGCTTTATGGCAAGTTATAAATGCAGAACGCAAAATACAGGCACCTGGAAACAAGCAATTTAAACTTAACATTGACGGGAAAACTACTGAAAATATCCCAGAAATAGTTGATCATCTAAACTTATTCTTTACTAACATTGCTGACTAGACAATAAAAAACAATCTCAGCCAAAATAAAACAACTCAGGCAATATCAAACACAAACCATGACATGTTCTACTTACCCTAAACAAACGAGGAAGAAATCAGTAGCATCATAAACACACTAAAGCCAAAAACATCATCTGGTATTGATGGCATATCCGCAAAACTTATAAAACACTGCAGTTCTGAACTAGTACCACCCCTGACCCATATTATAAACACATCCCTTACCCAAGGAGTCTTTCCATCAGCAATCAAGCAAGCTGAAGTTTATCCCAAGTTGAAAAAAGGAAGTGCACTAGAAACTAGTAACTACAGGCCTATCTCCTTGCTAACAACACTATCTAAAGTAATGGAGAAAGTGGTCCTCAAAAGACTCATGAACCACTGTGAAACTAACCACTTACTAACAGATAAACAACACAGATTTCTCAAAGGCCGCTCTACAACATCAGCCATCATTGCTGTAACCGAATTTATCGCTGAAAATCTGGAATTGGGAAAGCTAGTCACAGGTATTATGCTAGATTTCAGCAAAGCTTTCGACTGCTTGGGACATAGCCTCATCCTCAGCAAACTTGGAAAACTGGGTATGAAAGGCACTGCTCTGATGTGGTTCAAAAGCTATTTGGAAAACTGTAGCCAGGTGGTGGAGCTGACAGAAATAAACAGAGGAGTCTCACAGGCTGTAACATCAAACCCTCTCCCCATAAAACGGGGTGTGCCGCAAGGCTCGGTCCTTGGACCGGTGCTATTTATACTACTTACAAATGATATGCCTGAATGCCTGAGAAACCATTGTGAAGTAACTATGTATGCAGACGATACAACGCTGCTGCTTGCTGAACACTCTCCTGACACACTTGCTGTACAGGCTTATACAGCCCTGGAGGTGGCCTATCAATACTGCCACGAGAACAATCTTGCTGTGAATGCCACCAAAACCAAACAGCTGGCTTTCGGGAGAAGAGGAGTCTTGATCCCAGCTATGCCTGACGTATCTATGGAGGAGTATTCTACTTTTCTCGGAGTCATTATAGATAACAAAACCTCTTGGATTCAACATGTAGATGCCTTGACAGCCAAGCTCAGCTCATGCATATATGTCTTAAAACGCATCAGACAAACAGGTAATCTGGAAACTGCAATGGCTGTCTATTACGCACTTTTTCAATCACACCTTTGCTATGGGTTAGCTGTTTGGGGGTCGTCGACAGTAATAAACATACGTCGTGTCCTTATATTGCAAAAAAAAAAAGCTGTAAGAATCCTGGCCGGTCTAAATCATCTAGATACATATAAATAAGCCTTTACATCATTAAAAATAATGACAATCATCTCCCTTTACATAAAAGAGGTTGTGCTGTATGTCGATGCTAAAACTCTCCCACAAGGCTCAAATACCCACAACTACAACACCAGATATGCCTCACACTACACCTTACCACATCATCACCTGACACTATACGAGAAGACACCATTATACATGGGTCAGAAACTGCACGATCTTCTGCCAGATGAAATTAGGACCCTGACAGGAACAAGACTGAAAACTGCCCTGACTGCCTGGCGGATTGAAAACCCTTTTTACACTTTAGAAGAATTTTTGGAATGGAAGAAATAACAAACTGTAAATTGTATATAAGTACTGAGGCCATTGTATTTCTTGAGGAAATTACAAATAAAGAATGAAAAATAAAATAAAAATAAAAAATTTATATTAATAACATTTTAAAATCAGAATCATCTTTATTTATAATCTTTGAGATTACAAATGGTGTCAAATTGTAGCCTAACTGAAGTTTATTTATACATTATGTTGGATATGAAGTTAAGAGCTAAGTGGTCCTCTGGAAATATTCTTCCAGGGAGTAGAATGGGTGTTTTTTCAGCCACCCTTGCAGTGTTTTCTTGAGCGGTTTTCCCTTCTTCAGTCGTATCTCTTCTGGGAGGTGGTTATGGACTTTCCTTCCCATGTATGATGGTTTTCTTTCGTACATTTGAAGATGGTGATTTCTAAGGTTGTAGTGTCCTGCGTATCTTGTATGGTGTTGGTGTATATCTCCATTTGTGGGGAGGTATAAACCATCCATATGTAGTACCACCTCTTGGATGTAGAGAGCAACAACTGTGAGAATTCCCAGATCCTTGAATGCTTCTCTACAACTCTCCATTTGACCTAGGCTAGCCAGAGCCCTAACAGCCTTTTTTTGTAGTACTAAGATTCTGTGGAGATTTGTTGCAGCTGTCCCACCCCATACAGCTAGTCCATATCTTAGGTATCCTTCAAACAGTGCAGAGTATGCTATTTTGGCTGTTTCAGTGCCACCAAGTGATTTGATCTGTTTTACGACGTACAGACTAGTACTGAGTTTTTTGGAGAGATTGTCAAGGTGTGGGGTCCAGGTCATTTTTGTATCTATTTACTATTCCTAAGAATGTATCTTGTGCTTTCATGTCGAGGTCGGGAATTGCTGGAATATCGCCTGCTCTTCTCCCAAATGCCAGCTGGCTTGTTTTAGATAGATTTACCACTAAGTCATTTCCAGAGCAATATTTATGGGCTGTGTTCAGGGCTATCTGTGCCTTCGCTGCCAGTCTATCAGCTGACCGTTCATGCAGCAGGAGAGTGGTGTCATCCGCATACATGATAGAAGTGCACAGGTCTTTTAGGTGCTGGGGCATGTCATTTATAAATAGAATGAATAACGCTGGCCCGAGTACAGATCCCTGAGGTACACCTCGCTCAATTGTCAAGAGATGGGACTTGTTTTCACTTGTAATTCCTCTGGTGGTGTGTCTGAATTCTACCCATTGTTTCCTTCCCTCCATACTTGCTTGTGAACCATTTTTTGGCCAGGCCAGTCACTCCTAGCGACTCTAGTTTTTTGATTACTCGTTCATGGTTGAGGCAATCAAAAGCCTTACTTAGGTCGAGTAGGATGGCCGAGGTCAAGTTGCCTTCTTCGATGTTGTCGATTATGGACTCAACTAGT
Organism: Stictocephala bisonia; assembly: GCA_035578905.1. Taxonomy (NCBI): domain Eukaryota; kingdom Metazoa; phylum Arthropoda; class Insecta; order Hemiptera; family Membracidae; genus Stictocephala; species Stictocephala bisonia. The sequence continues at coordinate 224,596 of JAQJVL010001210.1, read as the reverse complement.
GAAATCATAGCAGTGGTAGTTGACTTTCCCTTTGTGAACCCATGTTGGTTTCCTGCTAACAAGTTATTTTGGGTGCAGTGGTTCAGCAGTCTTTTTAGTACTAATTTTTCACACACTTTTGAGATGGTTGAAATGAGTGAAATAGGTCTGTAGTTTCCAATCGCAGTGGTGTCTCCCTTCTTGTATTTGGGGTAGACCTTTGATAATTTTAGACCTGATGGGAAGATGCCTTCTTTAAATGATTTATTAAATATGGCTGTGAGAGGTATGGCCAGTTCATTTGTACAGATTTTGAGCATTTTAAAGTTTATTTCATCAGCTCCTGCGGAGTTTTTTGATTTTAAATTGGTAATAGTTATACCTCATTTATGTTAGTGTCAGGAATAGCGGCCAGTTTTGTCAGTGGGGGCCCGTTTACTATATAGGTCTCTTTCCTGTCATTGGAAGGGATTTGCTGTAGTGTGTCTTCTGCAATATTAACAAAATAGGAGTTGAGGTGATTGGCTATATCTAGCGGGTTGTTTATTAAACGCCCATTTAAGTTTAATTTGAGTTCTATAGGGCTAGCTGTTTTTTCCTTGCATTGTTGATTACCTGCCATACAGCTTTTGTCTTATTCTCAGCCCTATTTATGTGATTTTGTGATGCTTTCTGCCTAAGCATTTTTAGCCGCTGGTCGTAGGTTTTTTTGCTTTGGGCTGCTTCTTCTTTGTCGTTTGGGTTGCCTGTCAGTTCGTATTGGCTCTGCGCTCTGAAATAGGCTTTCTTGAGTCTGAAAGCTTCCTCATCAGCAAAATGCTTTGGCTTGTTTTTTGCTTTGATTCTTCTGATTTTCCTTGGGCAAGCTCCGTCCAAGGCTATTCTGAGGGTGTTGCTAAGTCGGTTGTGCGCTTCATTCGCAGTTGGAGCCTCCAGTACGTCGTTCCATGTTTCTTTAGTCAGAAGCATTTTTAAATCTCTCAGATTATTTGATTTCAGACTTCTGTTCATGCTGTTTGGTTTCTGATCCTTTATTTTAGTGTGTACTGTGCAGAGCTGGGCTGTATGATCTGACAAGTATGCTTCAATAATTCTGAATTTGATATGTGTCTTATCAGTGATATTGGTGCAGATACAGTCTATTGATGATTGTGTATTGTGAGTTATTCTTGTGGGTGGTAGATCCAGCCGATGCATGTTATAGGATGCTAGAATTTCAGTTAATTTGATTGAGTCTCTATTTGCGTTTGAGATATTTACATTGATGTCCCCCATGAGAATGAATGGTGAATTTTCAATGTTGGTGCTGTCCATTGTTCTTGAAAGTATTTCTAGACTATCTTCAAGTTTTGCTTTTGGTGATCTGTAGATGCCCATGATGTGCAGTCTAGTTTTATTGTAAGTAATTTTTATTAGTCCCATTTCACAAATGAGCTCTTCACAATATTGGTTTATTGTTATGGGTTCTGAAAGTTGGTCCAGTCTTTCTTCTACGTATATTGCTATCCCACCACTTTTGTATTCTTCTCTGCTGAAATGGGTTTTTAGACTGTATCCTGGTATTATTTGTGAAGCCTCAATTTGGTTTGGTTTTAGTCCGTGTTCAGTAAGGATTATCACATCAGGTTTAGGTGTTATAGTTTCAATCATATGGACTAGTCTGTTTGCTTTATTTGTAACTCCCTGTATATTCTGGTGTAGTATTGTGATGTCTCTGGCCTCAGTGACATTACCGTGTTGAAGAAATATCGAATTTGGTAAACTGGTTTTTTTCGTGTTTTGTTTTTGTGTCGTACGTCTAAAAAAGGATGCTGTTCTTCTGGGTTTGTTGAAATTTTGTTTGCAGGTGCTTTTTTATTAGGGTTTCCATGTCTGGGGTTGGTCGAGTTTTTTATATTGAGTTTGTGTGGAGTCTGATGGGAGTTTTCCGCTGCTGGAAGCGTATGTATTGCATTAAGATCCTCATGATTGTAGCATTGATTATTGACTGACTTGGGTTTCTTCCTTATGTGAGCTGGTATTATTACATCTGATCCACCTGGGGTTTTATGAATGTCCGGGAATACTATGGAAGTTATTAAGCTCTCTTTCTTTACTAAGACATTGTCAGCTCCTAAGATGTCAGCCTGTTTTGTGTTGTTAGGGTCTATTATTAGTAGGTTTTTGTCCTTGTTAGCTGAGTCATTTGTCAAAAATTTGTCCTGTTTTTGTGGCGAAAGTTCTTGGTTCCCTCCAGCTGTCTGGCTCCAGGAGGTTCTATTTTTCCTTGTCCCCTCACTGTTCTCTGAGACTTGTTCAGTTGTCAGGTCGGGGTCCTGCCTTGAGAAGTTGTTTAATTTTTGTGGCAGAGTTTGGCTGATTCCCTCACCGTTTTGTGACACTTTATCAGTTGTTGAACCAGGGTCTTGTATTTTTCCCCAGGAGTTGTATTTTTTCACTTTAAGGGCCGTACTGTATACCCTGTTTTTATGTTTTTTATGTCCTGCACCCTTGGTCTTTTCCCTTATCAAGTTTGACCGTTTTTGGTTATAGTCATAGCCTTGCTGTGTTGGGTGCTGGACTTGTTTAGCCAGTAAGTTAAGAATGAGCTCCATTTCATTTTGTTTTGTTTTTATATCATTTAGCTCGTTTAGTAGACCTGCATTGTTGTTGTAATCTATGCTATTGTTGGGAGAGGTTTGAGTTTCTATGTCTTTATGTCCTTTTATGTTAGGGGCTTGATTAGAGTCAAATTGTTTGTGTCGTTTGAGATTTTTTATTTCATTCTGTAGATTATGGTTGAGTTGCTCTAGTCTAGAGATGGTTTCTTCCTTATCTCTATCATGTTCTTCATATGTCATTGTTAGCTCATTTCTTAACTTTTTTTCTTTTAACAATTGGTTTTCTGTTTCATTCAGTTTTTCAATTAGCTTTGTGTTTGACTCTAGAATCCGTTGCTTTTCATTTGCTAGTACTTCTATTTGGTCTTCTAAGTTGCTTTCATGGTTTGAGTTCTTTATGTTTTGTATCTTTAGTGCAAGTGTGGAGTTTGCGAGGGTTAACCTATGTATATCCTCCTTTAGTGATGCATTTTCAGCTAGGAGTGTGTTTCCCACCTCAGCTGCTAATGTGAGTGAGGTTTCTAAATCAAGCTCCTCTGGGTTTTCATAGCTTAATAGTTTTGAGCTGATTTTTTCAATAGCCGGGCTTATAGAAGGTGGGGGTTTGTCATGGCCGGTTGTTATGTGGCAGTCTTTGCATTCCCATTTGTTGATATCAGATTTTAAGAGATTTTTAAATTTTGTATCTGACCAATTGAGACATTTGGAATGGAACCACCTATGACAAGCTCCTGTACATAGTATACCCTTATGTTTGACTCCAATAGTGCAAATTCCACATGGATACTTGGACATATTACACTTATGTTAGTAGTAGATAAGAATTAAGAAGTTACGTTAAGAAGAATTAAGATAAAAGGATATTAAAAGGTCGTTATTTTTGTTTGCTGATGACACTGCTGTTGTGGTACGTGGGAAGAGATGTACTGCCAGGCGTCAGAAGATTTGACATAAATTAAAAAGTGGTTTGACAAAAATATTCTTACTGTCAATGAAAAAAGAACGAAACCCTCCCAATTTATTAACGAAATTATCTAGGCCCAGGTTTGAGAACCCTACAATTTCATTCTTGTGGTGATCCGAGGTTTGCTGCCTGCAGTTGTGGCATTATTGAGCGTGTGGACCACCATAAGTATTTAGGTGTTGTTATAGACCACAAGCTCAGCTGGGTTCCACACGTTCAATATATCAAGCAATGAATTGGGAAATTAACGTATGCTTTTACCCAACTGAGGTTCTGACTTCTGACCATCGATTAAATGTTTATTATGCCTATGTGCACTATGGCATACTGGTCTGGGGCGGAGCCTCGTTGGCAGTCTTGGAGCTAAATAAAAATTTACCACAGCAAATTGTTGACTTGGAAGGTGCCAGTGTCGCCGTGTATAAGCGTAGGATAAGTGAGTGGCTACTTCAACTCAGCTACTTCAACCTGGATGATGTAGAGAACTTGCTTCAATCCCAATACACATGACTTTCTAATTATTATTGTTAAGCACAGACCGGATTGCATGGCTTTTCAAAATTACCAATTTTTTCACATATAAATTCATTAGCATAGTCATCTAAATGTTTGCAGTCCTTTTAGGTTTTTTCAATCAATTAATTAATCTATTTATTTATTTATTTTTTTAAATTTAGTAGTTTTCAGCTCTTAATTAGCCTGGATATTTTGATGATGACAGTTGATCTATAGTTAAACATCTTTTAATAATTGTAAAAGTTACTTTTTTAGAGTTAAATAATTCAAAAGAGTTAAGATATATATATTTTTTCCTTGTAAATATCTTTAGTTAGTAATTAATATTACACGAGCCTTGGAGGAGCTCTCTCTTGCACACAGACCCGTAGTCTATGCAAGAGACATTCTTTTGTATAATTGAACTGGAATAAAGCGTTTTTTTCTTTTTTTCTTCTTATGAATTCATATAAAATAGTAACATTTCAATTGTTCATAGTACCGTAATAAATTGCGTTCAAATGTTTGTAGAGTGAAAAGTTTTAATTATTTCATAAAGTACTCAAAGTGCAATAAAAACTAAATAATTGTGATTGTTTAATTGTAATAAAAATCTAAATAGGTAATGAGTTTTGGACATACTGTACATATCTTAGATATAGAAAAAAACCAAGAACACAAAATAATTTTTGTTTTAATTAAGAACACTTCTTACAACACTTTACTTACTAAGTTACTCAAAACAAATATTACAAATATTTTTCAATAGTTCCGAGTAAACCCATTTCTTACACCTAAAGCATGTTCTTCTTGTTATTTTATTCCTGGCCCTACCATAGATGACGCATCAACGTCGGTCTGTAGTTAAACGCCGTTTAACCACTGTCTTAGTTGGTCCCGTTCTCTTTCTGACATAACTAACATAATAAACTACACAAAACAAGCTAAAAACACAATATTTACACAAAAAAACAGGTAATATGAAAAAAGGAAACTATTAACAGCAGTTAAAAAACTGAAACTGATTTGGTTGCGCGAATGACAGTTGTCATCAACCACTGAACAGCTTTCGCAAATAAGCTTCTACATGTAAAGCACTCTCACTCAGAGTCTAAACCAGTACTTTGTTTACTAGACCAAAGGAAAGTTATATGATTGCTCAAGGATGTCACTGTTGTCAACCACTTACAGCAATAAAACAAATTTCCCTGGATGACAGTAGTCAATTGCGTGACCAACAAAGTGTTAATTATAGGGTAAGACAGTTTCACACCTTTTTGTTTTTATTGACAACATATTTGTATAAGTTGTTGGAGGTTTCAATTACATAATATAGCTGTATTTTATTATTGTATATATGGTTAGAAAGTAATTTTAATGTTTATAAAATATCATGGTGTTAAAATAAATCTCCAAATTCGCTCAAAACGATGTAATTTATTAGTCAAAATGTTAAATGACTTTACAAATTTATAATCAAATACTACCAGGAATTAAATTTAAATTTAATTCCTATAACATGATTTTACTTTCACCATGATAGGTCCAGGGAAGGCTTGCTGTTAATAAATTTAAGTTTACTCAATATATTTTCTGTTTTATAGTTATATTTTTGGGAAGTTTCTTATGTGAGGTCTCTAGTTACCTTTATTTGATTATAACACCAACTACCAAGGATAAATCCTTTCTATAACTACTCGGTACACAAAATGGGATCCTCCCTTGTTCATGATATAGGTTTCATTATATAACTATTTCAAATATTATAAATTATACCATTTTATTTAACAATAATATCACTTTATTATTTTATCTAAAAATGGTAGATTTAAGTTTTTACTGTTACATAGCTCAAGGGTCAGCTCAGTGCTCATCTAGTTATATAAAACACCTTCTGGTCACACCTTTCACTTCTTATAAATGCTTACCTCCCAACTTTTTTAGTTTAAGGTGTCAATGGTATTATTGTTTATGAAAATAATTAATTATGATTGTTAAAATAAATAATAGTTTTGCAATACGTTATCCACCATTAAATTATAAATATAGCCTATATACATATTCATGAATGTATATTTAAGTAATTTTTAGTATCGCTTAATTAACCCTTTCACATCTTTATATCTGGTCCAACCATCTCCACCACAGCCTCTCAGGATTATTGCTAATACTGCTGGAACAAAAAACATCCAATTTACTCTGCTGTTGCAACAATAAATAACAAAAATGATTTTCTAAAGTAATTTAAAATATACATCAAAAGCTGTGTATTGCCAAGAAAAGTATTAATTTATAGTGGTAAGAAATGGCACTGCAGGTGAAAAATGTTTTACTATGTCATCACAGACTTGAATGAACGCGGATTCGTCCAGCGTACACCATGCGCCACATGTAGTATCTAAAATAAAGAAGGTGTTTTTATGTTTATTACGACAACTAACATATGTGACCTAACGAATTTATGTAGTACATATTTAAAATTAAACACAAACTAATATTTTACAGTTTTGTATATTTTATAAATGTACAAAACGTTTTATTTCGAAGTAAAATAAAGCGCTTTATGTGTATTTCAACTGTAAACCCTTGTTGTATGTTTATGTGGACTTGAAATGTTCACGTAATGTTCCTTGATAAACACAGTAAGTTATTTTAAGTAATATTATAATATTAAATTGTTATGCTAACGTGACATGTCCTATAACATAGACTACGGATTTTTTTCACGACACGATATAATAATATAGATATAAAAATGTTCAGGAGAAAAATAAGTAGTAAAGTTGTACAAGATTGATTTTCACAGATTAATTATTATTTATTTATTTTTTTTTATTACATTTATTGCACATAACATTTGTACTTGTTACAGAGTAACTCAAACTGGTGCATAGTCAGTGGTAATATTATTATTAAAACTATTTCAATATTATCATTACTTAAAAGTGAATATAAATATACATACATTATGTCATAAAATTAATAACGGAGAAAGTACAATGACACACAATCAACATATAAATATCTTAAAACAAGACAATGAAACACATCTTAATATTAAAGTACTTAAAATTTAACATTAAAACGTTCAAAAGGACAACATCAAGCACATTCAAGAAAACAAAAATGTTCCAAAGGGTTTAGTTAAAATCTTTATCTTCTAACATTTCCTTTATACTATAATGATCCATCAAAATGTCTTTTAATAAATTGCTGAATTGAATATTGGTAAGCTGCTTAGTTGATTGATTTATTTTATTATATATCTTTATTCCCATATAAAGAGGGCTTTTTTCAAATTTGTATAAATTGTGAACTGGAGAGCTCAAAATTTCTTTATTTCTTGTATTGTATCCATGGTTAATTTTAAATTGACTGAACATTTCTGGATTTTTGTGGACAAATTTCAAAACTTCTAATGTACAAACAGGGTAGGGACAAAATTTTACTTTGACGGAATAAAGGATGACAGCGAGATCTGTAATTACTACAAGTTAATACTCTAATCAACTTTTTGTGTGCTATAAATACCTTATCAAAGTCAGATGAGGAACCCCATAATGTAATACCGTATTTGAGAATATATTGTATGTATGAATAATAAACTATCCTACATGTTTCCCTTGAAACTGAATTTACTAAAACTCTCAAAGCAAATTTAAATGAGCTTAATTTACTAACCAGACCTTCAATGTGGGTTTTCCAATTCAAGTTCTTATCAATTATGACGCCTAAAAATTTATGAGAATCTACAATATTGAATTTTTGTAAATAAATGTCATTATTTAAACTATTCCTACTTTTAAAATTTATTATATTAGTTTTTGTTTTGTTAAGGAGCAACCCATTTAAAATAAACCAATTATTTAAGTTATCAATGGAAGTATTCAGTAAATTTTCTAAATTCAAAGCTGCATTTGCTTTTAGTAAGACATTTGTATCGTCTGCAAACAGTATATACATGTTTGGCAAATCTCTAGGCAAATTGTTTATATAAATTAAAAACAATGTTGGTCCCAGTATAGAGCCCTGTGGGATGCAAATAGTTGATTTCCTCCGTTTGGATTTAGAGTAATTGAATTTCCCAGGTACAATTGTTCTCTGTTTTCTATTCTTTAAATATGAGTTTATTAAGTTTAAATCAGCCCCTTTTATTCCCGTTCCATTCATCTTTTCCAACAAAATTTTATGGTTCACACAATCAAAAGCTTTGGAGAGGTCACAATTCTGAATTTAAGTTAAATTTAATTTATTTTTTTAAGATTTTTTTTAAGATATTCATCCCAGCGGTATTCTGCGCCTCATCCAGGGCAGTTAAAACTTGATTTACAAAGGTCACCAGAGCCAGTTCAGTGTTCTTATTTTTCCTAAATCCAAATTGTTCGTTACACAACAAATTATTACTTTCAAGATATTTTATTAATCTACAATGAATTGCTTTTTTCAAATATTTTGAAACATTACTCAGCAACGATATAGGCCTGTGGTTTGTAATTTCTTTGGGTGATCAATTTTTATTAAATTGTAATATTACTTCTGCAAGTTTTAATTTACTTGGAAGCTTTCCATACACAAAAGCTTGGTTTATTATGGCTGCCAATACAGGGCTAATTATATGGGCTGATAATTTTAAAGGAGAAGATGGGATTTCATCCCAGCCACATGACATGCTATTGTTAAGTTTCATGATGTAGTCCTGTATCTCTTTCACTGTTACAGGCTCAAAACTACAAATTGACTTGTGAAAATTATTATTTTCAATTTTAGAAAAATTTTAATTCATTTGAGGTATATTTAAACTCTTAATAATATTTAGAAAATTAATATTGAACTGTTCTGATACTGCTTGGGATTCATAAATCTCTCTGCCCTCAATATCTAACACAATATTATCTCTTTTAATTGAATTTATACATACATAAATCCCATTTAACCACGTTCCACGTAGCTTTTGACTTATTTTTTGAGGTTTTTATGTATTTGTCATTTGCCATTTTTTGGCTCTATCTACTACTTTTTCAAAAACTTTTTTATAATTTTTCACATTATTTTGAAAATTTATGTTTTTATTAATTTTTGATTGTTAATGTAATCTTTCTTTATCTGTGCGGAGATCTTAATGAGTTATCCAGTTTAAATGTTTTCTTGGTTTGTTTGATTTTGTTTTCCATGGGAAGAACTCATTCATTACTAAAACAAACTTACTTAAAAAACTATTGTAATTTAGCTCTACTGATTGATTAGGGATGTACAAATCTTTTAACTCTGAATTTAATTTAACCAAAAAGCTTTCATATTTACATTCATCATAGACTATAAAATTTTTCGTGGTTACTTGTTTTTTATTTATTACTGACATATATGGAAGAGACAGTATCAAAGCACTAGTTCAGTTCTTATCAGTCTGTGGATGAGGTCGGACGCTCCGATAAGCCGCTCGTAAGTGTGCAAGCTTGCCTACCTGCCCGTGTCTGATCAGGCCCAGTTACTTATTTCTACATGTGCTCCTTCCTTACGAAGTAATTTTATTATTTCAATAACGTATTCAATTATTGGTGTGGTGTCCTTGAGTAATAACCATAGTGAAGCTAGTTTTTTGTTTTGTGGTGTTACAACATAAATTGACGTTATTACTATTGCTAGAATTAAAAATCATTTCACACCCTTTCTTAATAGGATTGTACAATTCAATCGAAATGAATTGCCCCAAGTGCAACCGCGATGTGTCTGGTGGAAAGAGTATTGTGAAGTGTGTGGACTGCAGTATGCAGTACCATGTGGCTTGTTGCCGCATTCGCACTGCCGCTAAACTGTCGTCGTTGACACCGCAGGCCATCGTCGCTTGGAAGTGTGACGAGTGCGCCAACGACACGTCCAGTATAAAATCGGACTCCGACGACCCGAAAATTCTTGATATATTACGGTCAATCCAACGTGACATTGCCGACTCCAAGCGATCAAATAAATCTGGTTTCGAAGCTATTAAATTAAGTCTTGGAAATATGCAGACGTCAATCGAGAATCTCAAGGAACAGTTGGTAGCGGTAGAAAATGAAAATAAAACTCTGAAAGACGAATGCAGTAAACTCCGCAAGGTTAATGTTGCTATGGAGGCAAGAGTTACCAGTTTAGAAAACCACGTAGAAGACCTGCAGCAGTACTCGCGGAACCGTAACGTGGAAATCAAGGGCGTCCCTCTGACTAAAAACGAAAATATTTACCAGGTTCTCGAGTGTGCTGCTAAGGCATTGGGAATCGCATACGATCGCCAGAGCATATCGACCGCGCACCGACTTCCTACTCCTAAGGGGAAGGGTTTCCATCCGTCCATAATCTGCCAGTTCATGAGTAGGACAACCAGAGCAGATTGGATCGCCGCAGCCAGGATGAAGAAACTGCAGTCTACCGACTTGGCACCGTCTCTGCGTTCATCTCCAGTATTCATCGTCGACCACCTGACCTCACACAACAAACGACTATTGGGCTACGCTAAGTCTCTAGTGAAGGACGGCCATCTCGCCTTCGCTTGGTCGAGGGATGGAAAGATATTGGTCAGGAAGACGGCAGACTCCCGGGTGAAAAGAGTGTGGAGCGTGGGAGACGTGGACAGCATCGCTCATCTTGGCGGCGATGGACCACAGGACCCTCTGAACACCAGGATCAACTCACTCCCGGCCGACGCTTGAAACACTGGGACATAGTATAATAGGTACCTTAATCATGTTCTGTTTTTCTTGTTTAAAAGACAACTTTTAATAATAATAGCATGTTGTTTATAAGGCATTATTTTAAATAAGTAATTAAATATGTTTCTTTTCATTTTTATTTTTAAACTTATAACTATTGTGTAATAATAATCTGTCAACGGTCTTCAGTTTTTCTTATTTAACAGGCTCAAATTTAATTATGCTGGTTGTTATAAGCTCAATTTTCGTAATCGTTCCTTTATTATTTTGATTAACTACAGCAACATTTTTCTTTTTCTAATTTAAAAGATTTGTCTTCGAAGGATTTGTCAAAAATTATATCCATTAGACTATTATTAACTTTCTCTCGTTATTATTATTTTGATAAAACTCATCTTTCAGAGTTAGGTTAAACTACATAGCAGTAATAACATGTTTTTTTATTTCTGACTTTTTACTGATAAGAAGTGTATTATAATTTGGACCAACAATCATGATTATACAGTATATGTCTTATTATTTTTTTTTATGTATATTCCAATCTTTAAATATATTATAGTTGATTCATTAAACTATATATTATTATCTTACAATCAGATCAAAACACATACGTCTCTCTAGTTTATCTAAGTATTCTCCGTTGTGGTATAGTTATGTAATAAATGTGTTTTTGTAGAGCAAAATCACGATTATAACAAGGTTCTTCTTTCATTTAATCTGATCGTTATTTCATAATAATATTAAATATGTTTATGTATGTTAAGAATTTAAATAACTAATTTCTATATAATTTCTTATTATCCTTTTTTTATAATTCCTGAGTTATGTGGAGTGTGTCTAAATTTGTGTGTAGTGTACTGAATATGTAAGTACGCATGGTTTAAAGTTTATTGTTTATGTTTAGCCTAAATTTCACGTTATTGTAGGATAAATTTCATGTACACCATCTACCCAAGGAATTATATAAATAACTATGTAAGTTCTTTTTTCTTTTTTTCTTTTTTTTTTAGTGCTACATTAAAATATATTGTTTGCCTTGTGATCGTATAACTGTTCCATTATCAAAACACGTACTGCCTACGTCTTATTTATTACATTATCAATTCTCTTTTCATGGATCGGTATGATGGTTATAAAATAAATAATTTGTTTTATAAGGTGAGATAGAAAACATTTTATTATTATCTTAGTTTGTTTTAATTTTATCTCATAATTTATATTTACTATATATTTTTAGCATTGTTATTGCAACTTTAATCGCATAGCCTCATTATATCCATCCTATATTATTAGTAGTCTTTACTAATTGAAGAGTAAACATTCAAGAAGCACGATTAGTTCATGTTTGGCACCATGCTGGATATTTTCATTTTATGTTATTGAAGAATTGTTTTTATTTACTTAATTTTAAATAATTAGGTAGTAATTTTTTTTTTTATCTGTGTTGTGATTAGGCTTATACACATTGTTGCTTCTTTTAGTGACATGGGTTTAATTCAATAAATACCCTTAATTACTTGTTGTATTCAATTTGGGCAGGTAGGACAGTAATCTGACTGTATGGACGATGTAATAGATGAGATTGCGAATTGCAGAGTTGTCAATGCATGCGTATATGAGGGGGCAGATGATTTTAAATTTTTTGTAGAAAAAAATGCAAACTTAAAGAATTCCATAACTCTTTTAAGTGTGAATATCAGAAGTTATAACAAAAATATAGATGAGTTACTTATTATATTAAATAATTATAGTTTTAATTTTGATATTATTGTACTAACAGAGACTTGGCTAGATGAAAGTTGCGCGAATGCGAGTATGGATGGGTATGATGTGATTGTGAATAAATCTAGTAAAAACCAGAATGATGGCGTGATTGTGTTTGTAAGTAAATGTTTGTGTGTGCGGTCTGAGGAAGTGAGCTTGCATGGTGCTACATGTATTAAAGCAGATATAATGCTTGGCAGTGATCGGCTGTCGCTGCTGTCTGTCTACCGGAGTCCATCGAGCGACTTTGGCCTGTTCATCGATGACCTTGAGTCTTATCTGGACGATCGGTGCAGGAGGAGTTCGCACTGGCTGGTTGGGGACATTAATTGTTGTACGTATTTTGCCTGGAACTTTGGACCCGCTAGCTCAAAGATACCTCGATGTACTTTATGGAGCAGGATTTGTTAGCTGTATCAATATTCCAACTAGGGTTACAGATGTCTCAGTCAGCTGTATTGATCATGTATTTACAGACGTAAACGACGTTAGTTTAATTAAATCCGCGGTGATTAAGTCTCAATTAACCGATCATTATTTTATAGCCGCTCAATACCAATCTTGCACCGAGAAATACTCAAACGAGTCTCCTTTCAACAATAAAACTTCTTTCTTTGATGTAGATTCAGCTGGTCGTCTTATCTCTGGTTGTGATTGGTCCACGGTAATGAACGCTACTGACGCCAATTCGGCCAGTAATACGCTTGTACAACTATTCAAAAGTATTATTGATACGTCAATGAATGTAAAAAAAGTTTCATCAAAAACATCACGACTAAAACCTTGGATGTCTACAGCTTTAGTGAGATCGATACGGACGAGAGATGCGATGAGCAGGAGATTGAAAAAGCAACCGTTTAATATTGAACTAAAAATTCGCTTTAGAAATTACCGGAACATTTTAACAACCTTGATTAAATCCGCAAAACATTTACACTATCGCAGGTTAATTAACGAATCGTCACATAATAAACGAAAAATGTGGAAAAACGTGGCTGAAGTCATGGGTTTAAACAAAAGTAAAGGTACATTTTCTGTGGAGCATTTTTTAAAAAACAGTGATATTCCAAAAAATGAAGGCATAAAATACGTCGCTGATACATTAAACGACTATTACGTAGGGGTAGGAGCCAACCTAGCCGGAGCTGTTCCTCCTGTATCCGAGACAGTGTTGAGCGACCGGGAGTTTCGAGTGGACTCCGACTTCCAGCTGGAGCCGGTGACGGAGAAGGGACTGTTTCAGATAGTCTCAAGCATGAAGGGTAATTCAGCCCCCGGCCCTGATAACATTCCGGCATCTCTAATTAAAAATTTTGTTGAATTCATAAAACTCCCATTACTTCATGTAATTAATTTAAGTATAAATCAAAGTGTTTTCCCAACTATTTTTAAACTTGGCAAAGTGATTCCAATATATAAAGGTGGCCCAAAGGACCAATGTGTCAGTTTCAGACCAATTACTTTAACTAGTGTATTGTCTAAACTAATCGAAAGAAGTGTAAGATGCCAATTAGAAAAATTTTAAACCGATCACAATATTTTGTTTCAAAATCAATTCGGCTTCCGGAATGACCACAATTTAAATGACACCTTGTTTTTGATTACAAAAAATATACATAACGCTATTGAGCGAAATAAAAAATCGTTAGTTGTCTTCATAGACCTTGCCAAAGCATTTGATAGTGTGGACAGGGGTTTGTTGATCGAAAAGCTTGAATGCATTGGAGTAAGGGGCACGGCATTACATTGGTTTCGAAGCTATCTCAGTGATCGGTATCAGACAGTGTCAATTTATGACCAATTCAGTTCAAATAAAAAAATAGAGTACGGTGTTTTGCAAGGAAGTTCGTTAGGTCCTCTCTTGTTCTTAGTATTTGTAAACAATCTAGGTAAAATAAATTTAGCTGGGGGCCAAATATTTCTCTATGCCGACGATACTGCCATTTTGTTTGAAGGCGACAGTTGGAGGGAGGCTTTCGGATTGGCAGAGCGCGGTCTGCTCACTGTCAAGCGTTGGTTTGATCAATGTCGGCTCACTGTTAATATTTCCAAAACAAAATGTTTACCTATTTCCTTAAGAGCCGACTGCGATCCTGTAGATTACAATCTGCGCCTGCATACATGTGGAGGACAGCGTGATTGTGTGACGTGTGAATGCGTGGAGCTTGTTAATGAATACAAATATTTGGGCATTGTTTTCGATAGCCGCATGAGGTGGTCGAGTCATATAAACTATCTGAGGAATAAACTCCGGAAATTCATATTTATCTTTTCCTATCTTAATAGAGTACTTGAACCGGATTTACTAAAAACTGTTTATTATGCCTATATACAATCTCAGCTTCAATACGGAATTATAGCTTGGGGTGGATGCTTCCAAACTATTCTTTCACCTCTCGAAATAACTCAGAAGACAATAATTAAATCAGCATTACAAAAAAATCGACGTTTCCCAACGGACTTACTTTTTGATGAGTTCAAAGTTCTAAATTTATCTCAACTGTATATTAGATGTTTATTGATGTACATTTTCAAAAATAAAAACAACATGTTCAATCAGATTCAACACTCATATTTAACCCGTTCGTCTGCAAATCTTGGAATTAATGCACCTCGATTGGTTAAAACAATAACGACGACATCATCTCATTATATCGCAAATACCGTTTATTCTAAAGCTCCTCGCCACATTAAGAATCCTCTACCATGTAGCATAAATGTTTATAAAAAATCTGTCAACCAGTGGATTGTTGAAATTGGTAGAGCGGAAATTAAAAGTTACTTTCGTTCTTCCTACACATAGGTATCGCACAATAGACCACATTCAGAATGATGACGCGCACGCGTGTGTGTGTGTGTGTTTATTTTTTTTTTTTATGCGTGTCTGCGTTGTGCTTGTGTGTGTGTGTGTGTGTGTGTGTGTGTGTGTGTGTGTGTGTGTGTGTGTGTGTGTGTGTGTGTGTGCGTGTGTGTGCGTGCGTGCGTGCGTGTGTGTGTGTGTGTGTGTGTGTGTTTTTGTTAGGGTGCATCTGTGTGTGTGATAGTGGAATGATGTGAGTAGTGCAAATGTGACTGTGAATATGTGTTTGTATGGTAGGTGAGTGGGTGTGAAGTCTCTACTAATAATAGCTCCTGACACAATAAATATTAATTGATTATTTGTCCCTTCTTATTGCGCATGCATATATATGATATTCTTTTATATCAAACTAGTTTTAAGTTTTTGTTCTTTATGCTATTTAGTAGTAGTGGCCGACAACATTCCGACTGTTCTGGACTCGTTTCCCCACACACAGGCAGCCGCCCATGTGGGGAACCAATTTCATGTATTTTGTATATATTTCTGTTCATATATTATAAGGAGGAAATAAATAGATTTTTCATTCATTTTCATTTCATTCACTATGATCTGACATTAAATAACAATCAGTGATTTGTTAAACAATGTATCAATTAAAAAAAGTGTTGCTATCTGTAAAAAAAAATGCCTTATATAGAAAATATTTAATAACGGCATCATTATCATGTGACTTAATAGCATGGTGTGCCCGCTACAATACCTAGAACCCCTGCGAACCAGCGTTAGGCAAGGGGCTGCGTTCATTCAAGTCTGTAACTATCAGTACAGGTACAATCCTGTTAATGCCACATGTATTGTTGAGCTGACTGCATGCAACTTATGAAAATCTAGAGTCACTTAAATTTATTATCAACATTGCAAACCTAATCGAAACAAATCTAACTGAATCCACTGATTTCACGTTCACACAGAAACTTATCTAATACCTATGTGCAACTAATTATATAATCAAGGCTATACCTTTTATTTATTCTTTTAGTATTGCATGGATTTGACATTGAGTACGGTATTCAGCTTGTCATCAACATCGTTGTGCTTTTCCAAAAACGGTCTGGGAGGATAGGCCATTAGTATTAAAGGAGGCACACAATTTTACTCTAAAAAACTCTGGTCTATATTTTAGTCAGTTTAAAATTTTAGCTGGTAAAAAGTGTAAATACGTCTGCCCTATATATTGGGGTTTGGGTTGCTTTCATTGTTTTGAATTGTGTTTATTCATAATTATTTACTGATTTGAATTGTGTTTATTACACTATTTCTAGTATTTTTTTTAATTATGAGGGGGTGACTATTTTTTTTTTTTTTTTTTTTTTTTTTTTACAAACAATATCAATAAATAAGAGGCTCCAATGAGAGGTGAGTCACTTTTTAATATTGTAGGTAAGATATTATGTTTAAAATATATAATTAAACTGTCTGAACTAACTCTCTAATCAATTTGATGTTGATGTTAACAGGATGGCACGAAGAGGAGTAGCGAATGTTGCTAGGTTAGATCCAGAGTTTATCAACTACCTGATTAATAAAGCCCCACATGAGACTTATTTTCTTGTTGGAAAGGAAAAAGTAAGTTGAAGAAATTGCACCTGTCAATTAAATAAACTAGATATTAAAAATTATGTTATGAAGACGTTTTCACTCAGCGTGATTAATATTTTTTCTATTAATCAAGCTTGTTTATTTTCTTTATCAACAATTACATCACACAAATAATCTCTGTGAAATTTACTTACTATTACTCATAAATAATAAATAAAGTAAGTAATTATCAATATTTATAATTGTAAATGATTTATCTGTTTAAAATTATGCAATAACTCTTATGTCATGACCAAAAATACATTAATTTTTTGGTGTCACTATTTAGAATAGCCTACTGAATATAAAAATTAAATACATTTATATACACGAAATAAGTTGTGTGTATATCAACTGTGGGGTTGATTGAAATATATTCAAAATAAGAATAATTATAACTTAAATTATGTAAAAACATTGTATTTTTTATTTTCACATTTAAAAATGCCATTAGGCTTCTAATAAACACTAAACTTCCACCCACTGGTCCACAATAAACTACATTTTAGCGTGCTAACCTCACGTAAAAAAAACGAATTAAAGTTACTTTCAAATTTTGTACGCATAAGAGGAAATTTAAATGTGTTTTTCTTGAATAGTGATGGTTTTGAGAAGAGAGAATAACATCAATATTTAGCGATAATATATATTAGACTAAAATATGGATATGGCCGATAATATCGAAACCTATTTATCGATATTTTCGATATATGTTGTCATCCCTATTGGTGGTTGATAGAAAATAAAATACAATCAAATTTGTAAAATGACAGTGTAAACTAGCTTCGGTTCAATATGTCATATACAAGAAATTGTTGGAAAGATACCTTAACAAATAGATGGACTTGAGTATATCAGCTTTTGAAAGACAGAGAAACTTATGGTTTTTAGCAATATGGTTTGTTTGTTTATTCTTAAAACGCAGTCATTAAGATATGTGCAAATGTGGATTTTGGTCTTGTTACAAACTAAGGTAAAGTGGTCTTTGTTACACTTTCTAATTTTTAGAAAATGTCATACCTAATTAAGAGCCCAATGGCAATGATCCCTTTCAAAATTTGGCATGACTGATTGTATCATAATTTGTTATATTACCATAAGAGGACATAAAGTTTATAGCAATTAGTTTTGGCAACCATTAGTAGGCTTCCCCTCCCTCCTTGTACTAAAACATTGAATATGGTGTAACCTGAGTTATGTCGGAATGAATCATCGAAGCAAGGAAATAAGTCTCCATTAATTTTATACAATTAATGGAAAGGATTTTAATAATTATAGACCAGTTTCTTTGTTATCAGCTTTAAATAAGGTATTTGAGAGGTATGTGATTCAGTATTTAAACAAATATTTGGGAGAGAATAATATAATACATAGAGACCAGTACGCTTTTCAAAAAGGAAAAAGTTCTCAAGATCTATTTAAAGAATTTGGAAATTATGTAGCCACAGAAATTGACAAAGGAAATCATGTTTTAGCCCTATTTATAGATTTGTCAAAAGCCTTTGATACAATAGAGACTGGTGCGTTAACGGAAGCAATGAGTAAAATTGATATGCAAGAAAACTATTTGTCCTTATTTAAAATATATTTAACAAATAGAAGCTATAAAGTTAAAATAAATGATGTGTATAGTAATCAAGTTAATACAAGCTGCGGAGTGCCTCAAGGGAGTGTACTAGGCCCTGTTTTATTTTTAATACTGGTTAACTCAATATTCAAGATGACAAAATACTGTAAAACATTGGCATTTGCGGATGATATTTTGCTAATTGCATCTCACAAATCCTACGAGGAAGTTGAGAAACGATTACAACAAGACTTTAATTGTGTGATAAAATGGGCTCATGATAAAGGATTGGTCATAAACTCTAAGAAAACTGTATTAATGAGATTGTATCTAAGAAATAAAACAATTGCGAGGTCCCAGGTGTTAAAATGTCATGATTGTGTATGTTTACAAAATACTGTACCCCTAGATGATAGCAAGTGTGAAAAATTGGAGCTAGTTAGCAATTGTGATTATTTAGGAGTTACAGTTGATTTAGGGCTTACGTGGAAAGATCACATTGCAAAATTAAGAAATAGACTGAATATTTGTTTGGAAACTATGCATAAACTAAATAGTTATTTAGGAATAAGAGAATGTATATGTCTACAAAGCTTTGGTCGAATGACAAGTGAGATACGGTGTAATTTTATATGGCACAGCAGCGAAATGTTATTTGGATGAAATTACTAAAATGCAAGAAAAATGTTTGAGAATTCTAATGGCTGGAGAGGAGGTCATGGATAGGAGGGCATTATTTGTATTGGGCAGAACTCTTTCCCCAAAGTTATATTACAACTATGCAGTATATAGCTATTATTTTCAGAGTAATGAATTCAAAGTTACAAACACAAAATATAATAATGTAAATTTGAGATTTAGAAAAAGGTTTAAAGAAATAAAAATAAAATTTGTGTTTGGTGAAAGATTACCTTTATTTATAATACCAATATTATTTAACCAATTACCAGAAGGTATAATGAATGAAACAAAATATAAAAAATTTAAATTCTATTGTTATAACTGGCTAACTCTGCAGGTAAAATGATATTTGTTTATATCCGCATTTATTAATATTGGTGTATGTATAAGTACAAAGTGTATATGTATGATATATTGTAATATAATATGTACAAAAATTGTGCTGTACAATTTTTGTATTTTTGAAAAAGGGCTTATTGGAAAAAAAATCAATCATTTAAACCATTTTTTCCATAAAATTTTGTTTCTGAAAATTTACTTGTATATAATATTTATATTAGTTTTATTCCATTTGTTTCGTAATCATTACTTTTTTACCATAGTTTAGCTTGCTGTCGTTTATATTCGTTACTGAAGTTCGGGTTAATGTAGTGGGTTTATTGTTTGATATTTTAGTTAAAGAGTTTGATTTCAATTTGTTATTTATATATATAATTTTTATTGTTGTTAAGTTTTCATATTTTAATTATTTGTTATGTTGTTGTACTGTTATATTGTTAAATTGTAATGTTTATCTCTTTTGTTACCTATATGACTTGTTCAGGTTCAAAGAAATCTTTTTCCATTGATAGGAATATTTTATTGTTATTTATATGATAACAAAGTCTTATATGATAAAGTAAAAAATTACCTCATGGTTGAATATTCCAAATTTAAACTTTGACCATACTGTGATCCATCCATGCATACACATACTATCACTGTTCACTACACTTATTAATTTTCACACAATAGAATTTCCTTTGTACCACGCAGCCTTTTTACGCAATACGAACACTGATCAATCACTTATAAAAAGGGACAAAGCTGTACCGAGTCGAAAGTGCAACGAACTTTCCTGCCTGGAGTCTAACAAACAGGATTAGGCATTTGAGTGCATGAAATGTCCAAACAATAAAGTCAAAAATTTGTTCTGGAGTTATCACTGGTTTTGAACAATGCAATTGTTTCAATATTCGGAGACAGCGAATGACTCATGAGACAATGTGGCGTAGGTAGGTTTCGTAGGTCCCCTTTTGGCTTTGGACTGCCGTGAAAGGCGGGACTTAGCCCAATCGTAGGTAGGTTTTGTAGGCCCCTTTTGGCTTTTGGACTGCCGTGGAAGGCGGTACTTAGGGTTTGAGGACATTAGGACAGAATATCGACATTTCCAGCATCCTATATCCTGACCACACTGTTCCAACCTACCTCGAGGCGAGAGGTGATGATGAGTTGCGGTCTTGTGCCACGTGAATGATCTTTTGAGATCAAAAGTACTGAACCGTTCGCCTCGACTCCATTCCTTAACTCCGACCCCTGGAATTATACCCAGCCCGCTGCAACTATCCTAGCTGGCGAGTGTGCCAACTATTTATACGATACCGAACTTAAACAAAAACATACCTTACAAGGGTTAACTTTATTCTACAAAATACAAAATAAATAACATTATACTGCTAAGTAACTCATAACAACACACACGAAAACCACGGTACGTAGAAAAAAAGACGGTATGTATCACGCGCATCTCCCATGATGTCACACGTGCTAAATGGCAAAAATGAGCACAAAAATACTGTTCTAATTCCCTTGATTAAAATTCCAGCTGATAAGTGATAAATAAATTGCTTACTATTAAGCTGAATGCTTCTATGCAATTGTTTGATTTAGTTACCAGTATTTAATAGAATAAACAAATCAGCTGATTTCATCCATAGGATACACGGGAAGTCTAGGAGAATCTGGGGCATAATTCAGAATTTTCCCAGGGTTGAGACCAGTACCAATCAATTTCTCGTGGTCGAAAACCCCACTAAAAATTTAAAAATTAAAAATCATTGGGGCAAAAAAAGTTTGTCCGGACATGGCTTTGTTTTAGATAATAAGATAGGGAAAACTTGGAAATAAAAGCAATACAGAAGGATTATGTTCAGTATTAAAGTGTATGTACAATCTGGCTTACTTTTTCATATTCAGTACCTCAAAGTGTATTTCAGTTATAAAATGTCCTATGTCTATTAAAGTGTAAATTTCACATTTTTTGAAAGATCCATTTTTCTCAGCACTTCAAATGTGGAAAGAAATCTCCAAATTCTTTTCTTCTCCCATTAATTTCATGTACCCAAAGATGCTAATTTTTCCTTCTAATTTTGAGGTATTTAGAAAGCCATAAAACTAGAATGTGTTGTCTATTCATAGTATATTAATTATTAAACTAAACTTTAAAAAAAAATATTCAAATCCCTGAAGAAATTTTATATATGACACTGCCTGACTACCAACTTTCTCTGATTGCCGCTAAACTAGCTGTAGGTCCATGAGTTATAACGACAGTGGTGGCAGTTTTGCCACACTGTATGTAAGGAACAGGAGTTTTATGAGCAGCAGCAGTAAATTCACCATGACGGCGAAAACCAGCCTGTGTGTGACTGTCCTTTGATACACTGACTGATGACGATGGCAGGCAGTCTGCAAGTATCCACTTTTAGTTTTCTGTCATGTTGACTGTGGTTTAGACATTTTCTATAAAGATTTTGATTGCTATTTATTTAATAGTTAATATTACAAATCCTGAAATATTTTATATAATATTTAAGTAAAAAAATGTTACTATATCTCCCTAGTATACCATATAATATGATAATGTACAAGGGTTGACAGTTGGAATTTCTGTTAAACATCTTTTTGTGTGCTTTTCATTAACTTGTTTAGGTTTGACGATTGTTTTTGCATTTAGCCTTTTTCAACGGCCGTTGAAATTTATAAGAGTGCACAAGTTATGGTGTACAAGAGATCAATCAGATTTTCTTGTAAGAAAAAAATTCCGCAACATATTCACAAAAATTAAGCAATCCCTCGGCCTTGAGCAATCCCCAACTGCCCTGCTTCCCCCACCCCTTCTTCAGATGACTCCAATTATTTACTGTGTAATCCTTGTAAATAGTTCAATAAGCACCTAACCTAACCTTTTTGAGTGTGCTTGATAACTCTTAATTTATTTTGGTTGTGTGAATAAAAAAAAAGAAAAAAGTATCCTTGAAGGCAAAGGTATGATTCATACGAGAATACTGCAGAGGTATTTAATTTTACTATATGACTGCACAATACATTTTTGACAATGCGTGATGCTGCCAGTACTTTCCTGCTCAACTACCTGTCGACTTAAAGACTTCCTAAGGATCAGTCTATCTTAACTCGTTCACAATCCATATTCTTTTGTATCTTGACGGTTGGCATGTTAATAAGTTTACAATAATACTCAAGTGGGCCGTAACAGCAACATTAATACTATTTAGGTTACGTGACCTCAGTCACATACGCCTAAACAATCGACAACTGAACCTGTTGCACATACTTGTAAAAGGTTCAGTTGTACTAATCAAGAGATTAACATTGGCTTTATTAATAGTTAAAAGTAAAGAATCAAATCTAATATGGCAGCACTCTCATAGGAGTTAGAAAGTGCTTCAGTCTTTAGGACCTACAAAAAACTAATCCATAACACGCAATAAATTCATTATTTTCATATCTGAAATGATTAAAGACAGCCAGTTATTGAATTTTGCCAGTACATCATGTTAGTCGATATGATAATTTTTAACTGATGAGGTTTGACAGGCCTCAGCCTTTCCATTAACACTATCAACCTTGAAATGGTAAGCTTATAAAAAAATCACACTATTGTTAAGCATTCCTATATTATACGATTAATTATGTTAATTTTTATTTTCATTTAAGAGAGTTAAAAAACTGCAAAATTTTAGTTTAATACTTTATTGTAATGGGAAAAAAAACAGTATTACAATTATTCTTGTTTTGAATAATTTTGATTCTTTCTATTTTTAATAATGAAAGATGAACATATATATAGGGATGGATTCAGCATTTTGGTGCCCCTAGACCCAATAATTTTTTTGCTACCTAGGTTGGTTAAAGTTACTTTCCTGAAAACGTTTATTATAAAATTATTTCAGGCCTATATTTTAATTGCTTAAACACCACTCCACGATGGAATTTTATCATTGCAAGTTTTTGTGGAATTTATTTGGTTCTGGTCTTAACAAAATACAGTTAATGTATTAACAATAGATTGGTTAATAACTTTGGTTTTGTTCAATTTATTCATTTGGGCAAATAAATAAAAAAACTATGATACATTATAAAATGGGTTTAATCTCAGAAAAACAGCTTACATGAATTATTTTGATAATGTGACATTTATTTTTTTAATGATTTAAAACTACATATTGGAAAATTGAAGGGAACGCTGGAAAAATGTCATTTATATGGATATTTAATATTGAGGGAACAATAAACGCTCCGTTCCGAGGAGGAATTTAAGGTTATGTTATGTTACCACAGAGAGAAAAAATCGGACTGAAGAATCAGTACAAATGAGGACAGCCAGTGCCACGAGAAATCACGGAGCAATCTGTAGTTATTTGGCGTCACTGGACGGTCACCACCTCTATACGAGGAACATGGGAGTTGCATAGGGCTGGCAGTGGCAATAAGATGTGTACCACTCGACGACATCCCTACAGCCAGTTCTCCTGTGTTTGAGATCAATGTTAATAGTTAACTTTACCAACAATTATTTGTTCCAATGAACTTAAAAATCAGAATAATTTATTAGCCTGATTAAAAAAAAAAATCAATTAAAAAATATTAAGTTATGGCTATTTATTTTTACTTCTAGATGTTTTAAAATTTTTGTTCTCTTTCGTGTGCCCCTTGGGAGCTTGCGTCCATAGGCCCGGGCCTTCCGGGCCTATTGGGAAATCCAGCCTCAACAAATAATGTTTTTAAAAGCGAAAATGTTATTTTATCTATAGTTCCTATAAAAGTCGAAAGCTCAAAGATAATATATCTTTAAAATATTTCTTATAAGTCCCATTTTGTTATATTTGCAAAGGCGTTAAAAAAACATTAGTTAATGCATTTAAAAAGAAGCATAAAAATTACATTAATAGTAAGCTTTCGTATATTATACGACTCATCTCTTTATTTTGGGTAAACAATGCGTAGTAGATGGCAAGTCAATAGGAGATTGACCTTGAGCGCAGTGGAGGGAGGATGAGCTAGCTGGACAAGCCCGTCAACTTAAAAGCGACGTATTTATGACAATTTGTGACACGTCGTAAAATATACGAATGCATACCATTCCAGGGTTAAGAGTATCAGAGACCTGTATGAGGTGGTAGTGGCTATTTACTGGACATGCAGAGTGATAAAACTACTGATAACATATACATTGTATGTTAGTTAAACAAATTGTTAATGGAGAAATAAAAGCAGATTTAATTACCTCTGATAATTTCATTGTTCCAGACAAAAATTGGCGCAGTAAAATTAATGCTAGCTGCACATAGTGATATATTAAGAACTCAACTAGTGGACAGTCCGCTTGCAGAGACAGAAGATATTGAAGTGAAAGATATTTCACCAAGAACATTCAAAAATCTTCTCCGGTAAGTAGCTTTGGCCTTAATTAATGGAGTTAATATGTCAATTACTGTGTTAATTATTTGCACCCATTTTGGAAAATATGGTTGAATATGATACCTTATGTTATTTTTCAGAACCTTTAAATATTTACAGTCTTTAAGAACCATATCTGTTATTGCACATTTAATTATCTAAACACATGAACCATTAACTAATTAGTAACGTCTCTTCTCTCCCTCCCCTCTGGGCACATCACTTTAGTTCCATCTTCATCCTAGGTCATCTTCATTAAATTTGTTACTCAGATGTTGTGTTTTGTAATCAGTATTTACTGAT
The DNA here is from genome assembly GCA_035578905.1 of Stictocephala bisonia. Taxonomy (NCBI): domain Eukaryota; kingdom Metazoa; phylum Arthropoda; class Insecta; order Hemiptera; family Membracidae; genus Stictocephala; species Stictocephala bisonia. The sequence continues at coordinate 199,380 of JAQJVL010001210.1, read as the reverse complement.
ATACAACCAGGCAAGTAAAAACATGGAAAAGTATTAACTATAAAAAAGCAATACACATTGCTTGTTCAATATTAATTGTGTGTTTTCAGATATGTTTATGGATACAACACTATTTCTAATTTGTTATTTGATGAAGCTGATGATTTGCTTTATGCAGCAGAGAGATACCAAATTCAAGATCTAAAAGCTCAACTTGCATCACGACTGATGGATTTACTTGATTATACAAATATTTGCAGGCTACTCAACAACCCAGCCTGTGTCACAGTTTTGGAGCTAGATGCTAAAATCACAGAGGTATGTTTTCAGAATGTTATTTAACTCTTTAATTAACAAGTAGGTTTCCGAATATAAATCACAATTAACCAAGTATCGACGTTACATTGACGTCCGCCCATCTTGAGTGCCAATACAGAGAATGACGTTACATTGACATCGCCCAGTTTTACTCTCACTAGTCACTAGCTAATGTCATGTCTGTATTTTAATTATTATAGGCGTGTTCTGCCATCTATGAGGTCCTATGAGAATTATCAGTGATGGTTCTTGCGCTGTCCGATTGGTAGCATCAGCTTGTGGTGTTCGGATGAACTATTGGCGGGAACGTCTAGAGCGGCAGACACTCTGACCTTGCGCTAGCATATGCTTTGTTGTTTTATATCTAGTATTTTTATGAGTGAGTATTATTTAGTAACATTATTAATAGAAATCTAAATGATAGTCACATAAGGGAGTTCGTTATGGATGCTGACAGTTGCGACAGTAGTGATAGTGAAGAAGACTTGACTATTGTAATCCCGAAACAAGATATATTGGTTATAATGCTTTGCTTTTTGATGACATATCACGTGAAGTACCTGACAACCAACCTATTGACATGGACATTGAATCTGACGAGTTACAAAACAATGAGGAAACACTTGAAAGTGATCAAGGAGCGGCGGCAGTTGAAGATCAACCGAACTTAGTCCACTTCAGATCAATCAAAATGTAGTGACAACGAAGACGTCAATGACATCTATTCTCCATTAGGCCCTCAGAACCTTTTTAAATGGAGGCATTCAAGTGGTAGAAACAAGTTTCAACCAACTTTATTTACTTTTGATGAAAGTAAGTCTGGAATAAATAATGACTTCGTTGATCTAGATTATTATCTAGATCAACTGTAATGAACTAGATTCTTTCTTGTTAGTATATGATAAAGATCTAGTAAACGAAATATTCATTGAAACGAATAGATACAGTCTATAATGGGCAACTCAAACAACACTAAAAGATGCATCTACTGTCAAAAAATGGTACAACACTACTGTTGATGAAATTTATACATTTTTTGGAACTGCTTTGCTCATGACTCATGTTAAAATAAAATACCATTTAACAGTATTGGAGTACTGATCCCCTGCTTAGTACCCCTATATTTAGTACAGTATTTTCTTAAGATAGATTTAGGAATTTACTACGAATGATACACTTTTTCAACAATAACAACCGTACACGAGGTGACAATAAGTGCAGACACAATAGTTATATTAGAAAAAATAATAACTATCTACAACTCTTTGCGTATGAAATTCAGACATGTGTTCACACCTTACAAAAATGTTTGTACTTACGAAAGTCTTATGAAATGGAAAGGACGGTTATCCTTCAAGCAGTTTATTCCTAACAAACGACACAGATTTGGTGTTAAACTTTTCATTATTTGCGATTGCAAAACAGGATTTATTTTAGATATGATTGTATATACTCGGAAAGAGACCACTATTAATTTAGAGGCAAACTTACAAATCTCTGTATCTGTAGTTACGGCTCTAATGGAAACTTAGGTCAAGATCACGCTGTAGACGTAGACAACTGGTATATGTCACCTTACTTGGTTCAATTTTTACACGAAAACAAAACTGGTGCAGTTGAGATAGTAAAATCCACAAGAAAAGACTTGTGGATTGTGCACAATTTCCGAAACTGTGCACAGGTTTAATTTATAAAGCCCAGTACTCCCCGATTTTGTTAGCAGAGAAATGGATGGATAAGAAAGAGGTTATGATGTTGAGTTCAACACATACAAACAAAATAGTTTATACTGGGAAGGAGAACTACAAGACCTAGCAACCAATTAGAAAACCTAAAAGGATTATAGATTACAATAAGAATATGGGTTTGATTGACAAATCAGACATGTAAATTTACGTCTTTCAATGCATGCACAAGGAAATCTAAAAAATGGTAGAAAAACTATTTTTCTGTCTATTGGACATGGCGGTATACAATTCTTTTAGTGTATACAAAATTAAATTAGTCAAACACATGCAGTTAACTAATTCAGACTCAATCTAATCACGTAAATGCTTGAAACATTTACAACAACAAGAAACTCGCCAGCGGGAGGAAGAAAGTCTAAAGAAGATTTGCCCACTCGCTTATCTGGAAGACATTTCCCCTGTTATATTCCTTCAACTAGAAGGAGGCAAAACCTAGAAGGAAGTGCCAACGTTTTAAATGGTCGACAATCAAACCACAAAAGTGGCGAGAGACGCCATTTATGTGCAAGGACTGTGATGTAGCGCTTTGCGTTCCGGAGTGTTTTCAACCTTACTACACGAAGCGCAACTTTTGAACAAATATTAACCCATTGGCCTAGACATACGAGACTGTCTCGTAGCGCCGTGATCCGGGCCACACATAGAGATACGAGACTGTTCCGTAGTGAATTACAATCATACTCTAATCTTCTCCTAAGTTGACGTAGTTCCGTATTTTGCCGAGAGATGGCAGGGGAATCCTGTTTAACTCATTTCTATGACAATAATGACAGTTATTTATATTAAAATTATTTATTTACGAAGCAGAATCCACAGTTCATTTCTATATTTTACAATGGTAAAATGGGCAACTTTATAGCCGCTTACTTAGATTTTTATTATATTTTGTTGTTGATATAAACTAATTCGTAAAAGATCTAATAGAAGAGTATTTTGTTTTTCTATGTTGGTAATCTATGTTTGTTTACATTTTGTAAATGCGAAGAAAGTGTCAACAACTAGTAGTCTAGTCTAGTCAGTTTGTTTTGGCTAAACTCCCGAAAGTGTTTTGTTGCTCGTTTAGTTAGTGATGAATAGTGTGTTTGTTTGATTTTTACAATAAAATGTGGAAAGATACAAGATCCTCTGAGGTGGAACGTATGTTACTTGATAGTAATTATGAAGATGCTGACTTTGTGAGTGACAATGACGAAGGTTTCAGAGATGAACAGTTGTCGGACGAAAATGAAGTGCAGAGAGCTAGCGGGGCGGAAAGTGACAGTGAAAGTATTTCTATTCAATTAGGGCTATTTCATGATGAATCTAATATTCAGGATAACTTTGTAGATCCAGATAAGCCTAGTGGATCTGGGCTGAATGATTCCGGTAGACCTATGGAAATCGATGAAGGGGAACAAGTCATAGACTTAGGCCTATAACATATTTCGTACACATAAATAAATAAAACACATCATTCGTAAGTAATTTTTATTTTTTATTTTACCTTATGAAAATATTATTTGTTCCTGTTATTTATTCTCATGTTATAAACTATAGGAATATGAAACCAAATGACAAATTTCAGTTCAATAATGTGGAATTTATTTATCTTTGTAAGTTAGGTCAGGTTATTGGCATTTCCACAATAAACTTAAAATGTCAACTTTTGAGAGAAAATCTGTAAAATGTTTAATAGACATCCAATTTACAAAATAAAATATTTTCTATGTAAACAAATAAATAGTCTTTCATATGAAATAGCAATGTTTTACCAAAACACATATTTTCATATAAAAAATTTTATATACTTTGAAATTTTGGTTTTTTATGTAAAAAAAAAAAAAAACATTAAAAACTGCAATTTAATTTATTTTTTAATTTTATAATTTTAGTATATTTATACATTTATTGTAGACAAATTATTTATGAACAGAAAATTAAAAACTAGAGGTAAAATAAAGCTTTAAAACTAGTTTATATTCATTAATTTTGTTCTAAAAATGAACTTATTAAACAAAATAACTTCATTAGACAACTTATAACAAAAATTTTAAAAACTCACTTTTTGTGGCACATTTAAGAGGGCTCTAAAGGGAAAGAAAATATAGAAGTCATGCGACACTGGCGAAAGAAGTTGGAACTACGTCCAGTTTAATCCACCGGACGGCGTGCAATATAGTCCCAAGAATCATTTCCTGTATAGTAGGTTTTCGTAGTATTTTCAACCGGAAACCCGAATTACCCCTTCCTCCCGTCGGCCGACTCGTCAGGTGGCTACGCCCGACCTTCTCTGTCTGAATGTATGTTGAGCCGAAAGGCCAATTCTTTTCAACAATTGGCAATTTTCCAGTCAGTACCGGTTTTGCTGCTGTATTTTATTTCCTAACATTTTTTATGTCATTTTGTTTTTATAAAAAATAGTAATATTTGTTTAGAAAAGTAGACTTTTTACAGCGAAATCAAGTTATTCACTGATCAAATAGGGGGGTCTACTAAAATATTGAATTTCTACTTGAAACGTTTTCCAAAATCATAATTCTTGTTCAAATCTTGTTATTCTCAAAACGGTTAAAATGTAACATAGTTAGGCATAGGCTTACCATACTTATATTCTACAATTGAAGAGTTTGATTTATAAACATAAAGATACGCTTTACTAAAAACTAAGTAAATTACGTTACAAAGCATGGTTTTTGTAAATATTCCTTAGAGCTCTTGGATTGTGATCTAAATATTGGTTTTTATGTGGTTAAAATATTTAATAAAAGGCATTAATTTGCAAATAAATTTCTATTTCGTATCTTTTTATGTTCGTTTGAAGATTAAAACAAAACAATATTAAATGAACGCCACAACAATTCTCAACATACACTTAAAGCATTAAAAGTTACGCTTTACTGAAAACTAAATAAATCACGTTAAAAAGCAATGGTAAAAAATACCAACCGTCTATTTATTTTACGCTTTATAGTTTTGTACGGTTTATTAATTATTTTTAGTAAAATAAAAAAAATATTTCACATAAACTATCACAGTTTTATGGCAGTTACAACATAACACACTTATTTCCAAACATTAAAAAATAATTGAAATGTGGCTACTATTTTATTTGCTTCTGAAGTATGCTGAATGAATTACTACAATACATGAAAATAACACTACGGGGATAATTTGGTTTCAAAAAGTGGACATTTTATTACAACAAAGATTTTCGCGGACAGAGACGAAAACCGAAGCGAACCGTAAATGATATCAATTATAATTAAAATTATATATTATAATCTTGCTAAACTTTCCCATTGCCATGAGAAAAGCAATTATTTTACTTCGGCAACAGTTCTTACACAATTGCTTTTCAAAAATTGTAGTTTTAATGATAAATATTTCACAATATTTCAGGAGTTATTGATTTAATATTATTCAATTAGGCATACACAAATTACTAAATATGATGATTTTTTTAAAACACGACTGATAAAAATAACCAACAATTTAAAACAGAGAAACTGCTTCGAGCATATATCAATTTCGAACATATAACTTTAGACGTTCAAAGCAGATAACTGCTTCGAGCATATATCAATTTCGAACATATAACTTTAGACGTTCAAAGCAGATTGGGCTCATCTGCCTGACAGTAGTTTGGCCTCATAAACATGTATGTTCGGCGTAGTTTAGGCTCACTTAGTCTACCAGTTTGACCTCAGCAATTCATACAGTACTTTGGTCTCAGTTTTTTTATATGAGTACAGTAGTTTGTCCTCACCTGTCTAAGCAGTTTGGACTCATCCATTTTGGCACCACAGTACATAAGTGCTAAACACTTATTTACCAATGAATGTATTTGTCATTTATAGGATATGATTTAATTGCTTGGATTAAAGATGATGTTAAAACATTTAGAAACAAATCAATGTTATTACTAATAAATATAAAAAAATGCTTGAAAAATTAATCGATAATAAATAATTACATTTAAATAACCAAATAATTACCAGATTATTATAATATACAGATACATGAGTAAGCTGAGTAAGTCGCAATTTTATAAAGTCACTGTTATTTGCAAGTATAATATAGTAATAAAATAATAATATAATATAGTAAATTGTTCTTTTAAGAACAGTTGCATACATTCAAAACGTGATCAACATGGGTTGTACCTTGGGTGCCAAGTACCTTGAGTAGCCACCCATGATTACCTTGGGTAACACCCGTGGTCAATTTAGGTAGCCACCCGTAATACCAGTAATCATTTTGAGTAGTACCTGTGATTTACTTGGGTAGCTCCCATGATCAACATGGGTAGTACTCTTGGTCCTCTATGGCAATATCTCTGTGTACCTTAGGTAGCACCACCATTTATCATTTTGCTTATTATATGTGATTTGGGTAGCTCCCATTGTCAACTTGGATAGAATCTGTGATTACCTTCAGTATAACCCGTCGTCAACTTGGTTACTATCTGTGATTAACCTTGGGCAGCACCCTTGGTTAACTTGGGTAATAACTGTAATTACCTTGTGTATCACCAGTGATCATTTTGGTTAATATCTGTCATTACCTTGGGTAGTTTCCATGGTCAACTTCGATAGCATCTGTGATTTCCTTTGGTAACACCCATGATCAACTTGGGTGTACTCGTGGTCAACTTAGATAGTGCCTGTGATTACTTTGGGTAGGATCCTTTGTGACTTGGGAAGCCACTCATGATTACCTTGGTAGAGCCTGTGGTCAACTTAGGTAGGACCTATAATTATTTTAGGTAAAAATGCGGTCAATTTGGGTAGCCACCCATAATTATGATGGTGAACTTGGTTAGTGCCTGTGATTACCTTGGGTAGGACCCATGGTCAACTTGAGTAGCCACCCCTTATTACATTGGCTAGCACTAGTTGTCAACTGGAGTAGGCCCTAACCACTAGGGGAGAAACCGCAATTAATTTGAGTAGCCACACCTAATTATCTTGGGTAGTATATGTAGTCAACTTGGGTATTATCAGCCATTACTTTGAGTAGTACCAGTGCTACAAGATAACAAGTGTGATTATTTTGGGTAGCACCCATGGTCAACTCGGATAGTACCTGTGATTACTTTGCGTAGGACCCATGGTCAACTTGAGAAGACACCCGTGATTACCTTAAGTAGAGTCTGTGGTCAACTTAGTAGGTAGGACCTCTAATAATCTAAGATATAACACGGTCAATTTAGGTATCCACCCATGATTACTTTGAGTAGCACCATTGGTGAACTGAACTTGTGTAATCACCAGTGATTACGTTGGTTAGCACCTGTGGTCTACTTTACTAGCCACTCATTATTGACTAGCCACGAGTGCTAGCCAAGTCTATGACGGTGGATGGCCAAGTTTATTACGGGTACTATACGAGTTGATCATTAGTGTTAGCCATGTTGATCACGATAGCACCCATGGTCAACTCGGATAGTACCTGTGATTACTTTGCGTAGGACCCATGGTCAACTTGAGAAGACACCCGTGATTACCTTAAGTAGAGTCTGTGGTCAACTTAGTAGGTAGGACCTCTAATAATCTAAGATATAACACGGTCAATTTAGGTATCCACCCATGATTACTTTGAGTAGCACCATTGGTGAACTGAACTTGTGTAATCACCAGTGATTACGTTGGTAAGCACCTGTGGTCTACTTTACTAGCCACTCATTATTGACTAGCCACGAGTGCTAGCCAAGTCTATGACGGTGTATGGCCAAGTTTATTACGGGTACTATACGAGTTGATCATTAGTGTTAGCCATGTTGATCACGAGTGCTAGCCAAGCCCATTACGGAGGCTGCCCAAGTTGATCCCGGGTAGGCTACTACCCTAGCTGACCATGAGTTTTAGCCATGTTGATCACGAGTGCTAGCCAAGTCCATTAAGATGACTACCCAAGTTGATCAGTGTGGCTGCCACAAGTTGATCACAAGCTCCCAAATTAGGTCGGTGGATACTCAAGTAATTGAACATGCATTAAATTAATACAAAATCAAACCGATCAGAACATCTTATTTGGGCAATATAATAATAGTTGAACAATTTTACTTCAATACACAAGTAACGTAAAAAAATGCAAATTTCATACAGTATAATACTTATACTGTATTGATAAAAAATAAGTGCAGTATGTAGGCTACGAATGTTATGGTGATCGATTTTGGTAAAGCTTACCTTAATCGATCACCGTTATATTTGTTCAGTTTATATTAATATTGTATTAAATTCATCTACCAACACATACTATGCTAATTAAGAAAACTTTTTTAAATTAGTATTTTATTAATTCTCTTCGCATTGCACAATGTTTAAATATCACTTATGTCAAGTTTTACCGTCCTAAGTCTTCTCATTGGCTGTTCAACGGAATACATCGGGAGTGGTACGAGGTTCCCAAACACTACCTCGCCCCATGACTTCAAGTTCACAAAAGGATTGCCGCTCCGCCCCGCCCCGTCCCCCGGCTGTCATATTTTCTGTCCTTGTTACCGTTTAGGTAAAATATTTGCTTCAAAGTTACCTTCTTATAAAATTACAAATAAATTACCTAGCATTTTTTCTACCACAACATTAATGAACTATAATAAATTAATAGTTACGACTTAACATTACTGTATTTATATTTTTAAAATAAAATAAAGGCCAATAGTGACAGTGACTTATTACAGAATTACTTATTGCTTTGGTCAAGCCGGAATTATTGAATTAATATTTTTATTGTACGCATTCCTTAATGTAGTTTATACGATTTATTTCATAGAAATGTTGTATATAGATTATTATTACAGTATTTTTCATGACAATAAATATTGTGCACTGTCATTACGAATAAAAATGTTATGTTTTACTTTGTGGTTAGATTATATCAGGAACCACATGGGAACGCACATTTTAATTTAAACGAAATAAGCCATTCAAAAGTAATTAGACTAACTCTAAGTAATCAGTCTGTAAAATAATACTGATATCAGTCGTCGTAGGCCTACATTGCATCCATCGATGTTAAATTAAATGAAGAAAGGTTTTTATGAATGAAGTAGTAAAATCTATCCGCGACTAAGAAGTTCGAGGTTTCGCCACTTGGATCTCACGAATCACCGCATTTTTTGGCAATAAATTACCATGCAGGCATTTGCGCGGTCCTACATTGCGGCTACAGCTTGAAAGATATCGATCTAAAACCAAAACTAAATTGAAACCAGATACATTTCTGACTAAAATCGCTTTTTAAAATTTCGATAACAGCTCTAGTTTTATTTTGGCACTAGTTTGAATATTGGGTAACTTCAATAACCTATAAAATCGAAATGAAGGAGAATTCAAAAATTCTAAAAAGCGATTTGAGTCAAAAATGTCTTTATCTTTAAATAGATGTTTCATTTATAATTTTACGACAGTAAATAAGGGCAGTATCTTGGACCGCGCAAAGCAGTTTTTACGCTTCTCAGCGTGGGGGTTTAGAGCCCTCTTAAGATGAATAAAGGATGTCTATGTGATGTCAATATCTGTCAAAGAGTTAAACACAAAAAATGAATAAAAAACTAAACATTTTAATTTCTCCTTTTATAAGCAATAAGAGGGCATGTCTCAATCAAAGTGACTATACAAAAAGTGTTATTACTGAAATAACCACATTCTTAATAGCACTACCAGCAGAAGGATGTTTTAAAAATATTATTTCAAAAAATTACCAAAAATACTTAGTTTACTGGACCATTATACTTTTTCTCAATTGCAATCTTTTCCTTAGTCACTTTGTAATGGACATCACCATCATACTTAGTTTAAATCGGTGGATGCTTAAACGGCCCAGTCATTCTGCTGTTTTGCTGAAAATAAATATTTCTATGTTCAAAAAGAGAGTTTTTACTTTAACAAAAAATAGAAGACCATAAACAGTAACACCTGCCATTTCCAGCCCTATGATAATGGAACCTCGGATAACCGGTGAAGACACGGTAGTATAAATTCTCCATGGGCTAAGGAGGTCATAAGGAGTGTAATGGGGACTGTTCCATTGGCAGCGTCTGCACTAAATTAGGAAACAGTGACATAAGTAGCTTCACCATTTCGACAGTGCCGTAACTACAAGCTCGGGGGCCTGGGGCTAGAATCATTTGGAGGCACCATACTGGGGGGAGGGGGTCTTGAATGAGAAGTTTTAGTGACATTTACCTCACCTCGTAAAGCGTATTTCAGTGCATTCTGGGCATTAAATTTATCATTTCAATTGGCTATATAAATTGTTTCTACAACAACCTCAAATTTTACAACAGCTTAATTGAATAGCAACACAAAATAAAAGATTCGAATTTTTCTGGTTTAAAAAAAATAACCATACAATTAATTATTCAAAACATAGTTAAATTTTATTTTTTCACACAACATATAAAATGTGATAAATACTTATTTACATCAAAGTGTATTTATGTACCCGTAGGTTGCTAAAATTCTTGTCTTCTGACTTAAACTGAAAAGAAGTCGTCAATGATTTTTTTCCTATATGAGCCTTTTTGTTTGATAATATTCTATAGAAAGGACTAGGCCACTAAGTCTGTCCTGGCTCATGGAGTTCTGTAGGCAGTTTTAAATTAATTTAATTTTAGAAAGGACCGCTCTGCCTTGGTGACGGTGACAGGAACAGTCAAGTACATTACGCCAGCAGTGCATATGTTTGGGTAAGTGCAGGCAAAATGTTGCAGTGAATGATCAACATATCTGGCAGTTCTTTGACACTATCAATTTTCTTTAGGTCTTCATTTTGAAGCTCTTCATCAGATGTTTTAAAAATAAATTCAGGCTGAACAATTTTATATGTGTCCAAAACAGATTTCATTCCTTGCATTAATTCAGATTGCATCTTCTATATAGTTTTCTTGCCTTTTTTAGTGTGGATTATGAACTGAATTAAATCAAGGGGCCCCTAATTACAAAATATTGTTCAGTTTAATTTTCTAGTCGAAAAAACTGTGTTTTTCGATACCTAATTTTTAACGAACCCATAGGGCCCTCGGCAGCTCCTGCTTCATGAGTATAAATAGAATTTCATGCAAGCCCGAAATTTTGAATGGTAGAAAGGATGTTCAACAAAGAATACCTATTAAATGAGAATTTTTAATATTATTGATGAATTTAAAAAGAGTAATTATGCTTTTGAAATTACAAAATTTCGTGTTCTATGTGGATTTTCAAACACGTCTATGACGCTGTTAGGGGGCCCTAGGTCACTGCCCCGGTTGCCCTGGCGGTAGTTACGGCGGTTTTCAATTGCATGAGTACGAATTTTGTTTAAGATGGTATAATTTATGTCTTTTTACCCAGTATATTTCATGAAAAAAAATCCAGCACAGTACCAGACAATTTATTTGGTACATAGTGCCTTAAAAAATTAACCGCAATATCTACAATGCAATTGTAATAATAAAATCATTGTCGTTGTTTTGATGTCATGATAGATGATGACTTTGCAGGAAGACTGAAAAGAAAAGATGTAATATATAATCCATATATCTTGCGTGTGGAATCTTTCAATTTTAAGTCTATTGCATTTAAAATGGTAAGTAGTGGAAAATAAAACCATTTTATAAATATTATTATTTTTACTTTAATAATACCTACCATGAAAAGTGTTTTCGATTTAGGTGTACATCTGTTTTAACTTTCATAAGATTAATTAATGTAATTTTCAAATTTATGACTAATAATAACAATAATAATGGATTTATTGTACAAAAGTGTTTTATACAATTAGCGAACTTAGGACTAATAAGTCCTCTCTTACAGTTAACATAAAAGGGTTATGTAAAAGTAGTAAATATAAAAAGCCTAAAACATGGAAATACAGAGCGAAACTAAAGAGAAATAATAATAATTAAATTACAAAGAAGCAAATAATATAAATTAAATGAACTACTTACATATTATCAATTTTACCATTCTCTCACTCATTCACTCGTTCGACCCTAATCCCAGACCCCATCCCCAGCTATCATCACAGACCCATCCGCTTAAAAAGAAAGGCTTTCAATGATGCTGTGAACCGAGCCCGACTGTCATATCTCTTTAAAAATGGAGAAAGTTTATTCCATTCTCTGCAGGCAGTTACTGAAAAGGAATTTGTGTAGAAAGATGTTCTATGAAGAGGAATACGTAATATTGACGAGACTGAGCGTGTCTCCTTTGCACCAATTTTTGAGTTATACTGAAAGTTTTGAGAGAGGTATTTAGGATTTCCATCATTAAGTACTAAAAACAAAATACTCAATATATTTAATAATCCAAGGTCGGCCAATTTAAGAATGGAATTTTGAATATAGTATTGAGAGGTATGATCATCATATTTTTAATTAAAAACAAATCTAATACAATAATTTTGACAAACCTGAAGTTTATTAGCCAAAGCCACAGTAATGTCATTGTACACAGAGTTGCAACAGATGAAATGTGGAAAGACAAGTGCTTTTACAAGACGAAGCTTTATTTTTACTGGGAGGAAGTATTGAAGTTGTTTGAGGGAATGGATAGAACCAAAAGCCTCTTAACAAACACTAAGCACTTCTTCTTCCCAAGTCATATTCTGGTTAAAAATAACACCTACATTTTTAACTGAGGTACAGAAAGGCAGAGAGGGTTGCCATTGACTAGAATTTGTTTGATGTTGTTTATATTGAATTTGGTGTAAAGGCGAGAAGAACAAATAATAGTGGGCTGTGTTTTATCCTCATTAATTTTAACGCCATGATTTTTGGTCCATTTGACTAAATTTTCAATATCTAGGTTAGTACGAGTTATTGTTTCGTTTAAGATACTAATACAGGAGTGAGCATATATTTGCAAATCATCAGCATACATGTGATGTTTCGTGAAGGATAAGACTGAGCTTACATCGTTAATATATAAAGAAAATAGCAGTGGACGTAAAATTGAGCTTTGAGGAACACCAGATGAAACAGATTTAAAGGTTGGAGTTCTGTCGCCCACACGCGCACACTGCTGACGATCAATTAAGTAAGATCTAATCCAATGAAGATCTAAGCCCAAATTCTGGAGTTTAACCAGAAGAAGGGAGTCATCCACGCAGTCAAAGCCTTAGAAAAATCAAACAAAGTGAAGACTACATTTTCTAAGATCCATGGCTTTTGAATGTCATCTGTGACACAGAGAAGAGCTGTTTCTGTACTATGGCTGGAACGAAACCCTGATTGATATGTATTAAGAATATTATTATTATTCAGACATGTGTTTATTTGTAAATGCACGATTTTTTCCAGGCATTTAGAAATGGTGGGCAAAATGCTAATAGGCCTGTAATGTTTGGCTTCTGATGGTACAGGTACTTTGTTTAATGGGAGAACAAGGGCATATTTCCATAAGCCAGGGAAAGTAGTTGTGACCAATGACTTATTGAATATAGCAGTAATGACAGGAAGAACAGCAGAGTATTTTTTGATCATCTTAATCAAAATACCATCCACTCCTGTAGCATTACTGGTAACTTTACAAAAAGCCCTTAGAGTATAAATTTCAAGGACATGTTTAAAAGAGAATCTTTTAACATGTCCTTGAACAGTTCTGAAATTTTCATTATTCATAACTAACCGCCTATTCCGATAATGAATTTTATATTAATGGATGAACATTTTTGGGATTGGGGCTCCCAAACACGTATGTGCCCCAGGCCCCCTAATCCCTTTGGATGACTCTACTTGAGTATTTGTTTATAATACATAGACATATATATTGTTTGGTTCAAATCGTTAATATTGTACTAGTTGCTGGAATGCCGACATTCATAAAAAAAAAAAAAAAATGGACTGATCCTAGAATTAGTTCAACTCTCAAAATGTTTCTTTCAGCGGAGCTCATTTTTTACTGAAAGTTTTATATTTATTTTAATGCCATTGATTTTCGGTCAGTAACGAAATTCACGATCATAGTTGAAATCATAAATTATTGCAATAACTTCTGACTAACAATTTTGGCCTGTAAATGTTAAGATATATGAAATATCATATCATTTATTAAATGTTACTCTATACACTTCAACTCAATTTAATTATTATTTTCAACCAGCTGATGTTTTTATTTAAATATATTTTAGGAGAATTGTTGTAACAAAGAAGTTGTAATTAATTATGAGAATAAACAATTATGTCAACTTTTATTAATAACTTCTGTTTAGTGTTTTAAACCTGTCTTTTACTTTAACATGGTAGCAGAGCGTGGTTAAATATTTTAATTAATGTTTAAAAAGAGTTTTTATTAAATCAAAAGTTAGGCCTAGATTGTTTATTTGGTAACTGAAGCCTGTTTATTAGTAAACGTAAACAATGGAGTTGACCAAAATACAAATAGGACTTTTTGATGGTAAAAACTGGTCCACTTGGAAATACAAAGTTTGCATATTACTAAGAAGCCTATCTGGAGCATACGAGGTGGTAGAAGGAAATCTACAGAAGCCGAGTGAGCCAAGTCCAGATGCAGACAAGGAAACCAAAGCTAAGTATGAGTCAGATTTAGCTAGTTATAACAAGGCTGAAAGTAATGCACTTTTAGTTATTACCACGAATATGACAGAAGAAATACTTGAAAAAGTTATGAGATTCTCAAATGGTAGGGACATTTGGTTGGAATTACATAGGCTATACGATGGAGTTTCAGAAGATAAGGCCTACAACTTATGCTTAAAGTTCTTTAGCTATGAGAAAGACCCAAATGATGATATTTCTAGCCATATGTCTAAATTGAAAAACTTGTGGAATAGTTTAAAGTTGGAAGTTAGGAAAGATGCTAAGAGTAATGCTAACTTACCTGAACTGTTTCTGATCTGTAAGATTCTAGGCACTTTACTTGAGGACTATTTCTCGTTTAAAAGTAGCTGGATGTTAATGGTGAATTCTGAGAGAACCATTGAAAGTCTTATAACTCAACTTTGTGCATATGAAAAGTCTTAAAACAGTAGAAATGTACAAAATAAAGGTGAGGTCTTGGCAGCTAAATCAAAATTGAATCAAGTAAGTAAAAATTCAGGGTTAGGTCAGAGGCCATCAGGCAAAAGTAACAATGTCAAATCAGTTGTTTGTCACTATTGCAAACTTTCAGGACACAAGGTCAAACAATGCTTTAAGTGGAAGTCGGATCTCATTCATGTTAACAGTCTTACTTCTGATGAAAACTTGTTACAGATTTATCATGAGCGGCTAGGACACCAAAATAAGCAACATGTGAAGACACTGGTCAAACGAGAGCTTGGAGTTGATTTGAAATTGGACAGTGAGTTGTGTGAAGGCTGCATTTATGGTAAAAGCCATAGATTGAAGTTTGGTACACGAGATCGAGCAACTCAACCTGGAGAGTTGATTCATACAGACGTCTGCGGTCCATTCATGTACTCAATGTCAGGATGTCGATATTTTGTGTTGTTCAAAGATGATTTTTCCAGATACCGTGAAATTTACTTTATGAAACAGAAATCTGAAGTTGCAGAGAAGTTGAAAGTGTTTTTAGCTGAGAGCCATACAGCGGAGAAAGTAATCGAGGAGATGTTAATAGACAACGGAGGGGAGTTCGATAATAATTATGTGAGAACAATTTTACAGGAATATGGGATCAAGCAAAGGTTAACCATGCCTTACACACCAGAGCAAAATGGGTGTAGTGAGCGTGACAACCGGATCATTGTAGAGACTGCACGTGCTATGATGCATGCTCACGAGAATATTCCTCAGGGGTTATGGGCTGAAATGATAAATTCAGCTGCATACATTCTAAATAGAACAGGTCCATCTAGTAAACCAGATAAAACCCCGTTTGAGCTTTGAACAGGTAGGAAACCCACCTTGAAACACCTGAGAATCTTAGGATGTACCTGCTACGTAAATGTCCCAAAACCAAAACGAAGGAAGATGGACAAAAAGGCTGTGAAAGGTATACTTATAGGCTACGACAGCAATGAAGGCTACAGGATATGGTGTAAAGAAAATAATACTTTAATCAGGTCCAGAGATGTTGTTTTTGAAGAGAAACCATTACACCAGGAACAATTAATTTCTCTTGCATCAAAGCTTTCAGATACGAACAAACCTCAAGAAAATGAAGAAATCGTCGATGAGGGAGACTCTGAAACCGAAACTGACATGGAACCAGAAACTGAAAGACAAGAATCAAACTACAACTTTAGAAACCGTGAAGACATGAAAAAACCGAGAAGATTGGATGAGTATGTAATGCTCGCAGTGTTGAGTTTAAATGATATTAAAGAACCGGAATATTTCAAAGAAGCCATAAGCTGTGATTATCAAGAAGAATGGAAGAAGGCCATGGAAGATGAAATAATATCACATAAGACAAATCAGACTTGGAAACTTGAAAATCTACCAACTGGCAAGAAATGTATTTTATGCAAATGGATTTATAAAGTCAAAACAAATCCAAATGGTTCCATTGATAGATTCAAAGCAAGACTTGTGATAAAAGGGTACTCACAGAAGAAATGAGAAGACTTCTTTGAGACGTTCAGTCCAGTTGTGAGGCTAGGAACAATAAGAGCGTTGTTAAGCGTTGCAGCGAATGAGAAAATAAAGTTGAGGTAGTTTGATGTGTCAACAGCTTTTCTTTATGGCCAACTAGAGGAAACAGTTTACATGAAGCAACCAGAAGGATATGACGATGGATCAGGAAGAGTATGCCACTTAAACAAAAGCTTATGTGGACTTAAGCAAGCTCCACGTTGTTGGAACAAGAGGTTTGGCAGTTTTCTGATTAATCTCAGCCTAGTGAGGAGTGAAGCAGATCCTTGTTTGTTTATCAAAAAGGAAGGAGCTAAGAAATTTCTAGTCGCACTGTATGTGGACGATGGCCTTGTTGCACCGACAGATTCTGAGATGTTTGACAACTTTATGAGATGCTTGAAAAGAGAATTCAAAATTTCAGAAAAAGAAGCAACTTACTTTTTAGGTTTTGAAATCAAGCAAAAGGAAGACGGTTCCATAACAGTTAGCCAAGAAGCGTACACAAAAAAACTACTCAAGAAATTTGGAATTGATGAATGCAAGCCAGCACCAACTCCTATAATAAAAGACGACAAATCAGAGAATGAGAAGTGTTCTGACACAGAAGACCGGAGGACATTTCCTTATCGAGAATGTGTTGGAGGTTTAATGTACTTTATGACAGGAACTCGACCAGACATCGCATATGCAGTAGGGAAAGCATCACGTTCACTGGAGAATCCTAAGAATGAAGACTGGATAAAAGTCAAAAGAATTCTAAGATACTTAAAAGGTACTGTAAATTACGCTTTAGAGTACAAGTTCAAACATGAATCAGGAATACTCGAATGTTACAGTAATGCAGATCACGCAGGAGACAACTCAACAGGCCATTCAACTTCAGGGGCTGTTATTATGTACAGTGGTGGTGCTATCAGCTGGTTTAGCATCAAACAAACTTCAGTCGCTATCTCAAGTATGGAAGCAGAGATTGTAGCAGCACACTAGATAATAAAAGATTAATTTTAGGCTACAAAGAATTTAACCAAATTACAACTTAACAAATTATAAAAGAATTACGTATATGGAAGTGAAAATGACAAGCTGAAAAACTAGGCTATGGGTACAGAAAGCAAAACGTTACAAATTAAAATCAAACTAAACAGATAGGCTAGGTTATTGTGGGAAGATAGCACTCCGAAGTGGGAAAAGCCAAACAAACTTCGAGAAAGCATCCACACAAACAAGTAGGTAGGAGCTACCTGACTTGCTACAGGGAAAAGGACTCACATAGTCTATGAACACCTTCTCAAAAGGACGCTCGGCCACCTCAGAAGATAACAAACCTAACTTTGCATTTTGACTAGGCTTGCTGAGAGAGCACAGGTGACAAGCCCGTACTCTGCCAGCAACATCCCGGTCCATGCCCTTCCAGATGAAATACCTACAAATCTTCACGATGGTCTTATGAATACCAAGATGGCCGCCCACAAGAGAAGAGTGATAAAATTGAAAGACCATCGGTACGAGATGACTAGGCAGCACTACACGGGGTTCACCCCTCTGTCGAGGACGGCAACAGAGTACCCTTTGGACAGAAAATAAGGAGGGTGGGCACCTCCCTCTAGAAGCTCACCTAAGATGACTGACAGCTCAGGATCTTTTTGCTGATGGGACAGTAGGTCGTCAAAAGCCAGAGGAAAATCCAGAAGAATAGCACCACACTGAGCAACAGCCTCAGTAGGTGGATCACTGGGCTCATGATACATGCGGGAAAGAGCATCCGCAATGACATTCTGGGTACCTCTAAGATGTTGGACTCGGAACTTAAAAGCAGAAATTTTGACCACCCAGCGACCAATTTTCCCAAGCTGTCTGGGATGGGCAAGATGCCAAGATAGTGTCTGTTGTCAGTCTCCAGCAAGAACTCAGCGTGTTCCAAGAAACGCTGAAACTTGTCCGTACCAAAGACAACAGCCAGACACTCTAATTCATATGGAGGAAGCTTTCTTTTCCTGGTCAGACAACGTCCTCGAAGCAAAAGCGATGGGCTGCCTGACCCCATCAAACTCCTGAGAAAGAACAGCAGCAATGACGGAGGAGGAGGCATCAGTCTGAAGGATGAACTCTATACTAAAATCAGGCATACGCAGGACAGAAGGTTGCATGATAGCCTCCTTGAGAGCATCAAAGGCAGTCTGCTGAGCTTGGCCCCACACAAAAGGGACACCTTTCTTACGCAACTCGTTAAACGGGGCAGCAAGCTCGGCCACATTAGGGATGAACCGACGGTAAAAATTCACCATCCCCACAAAACGGGCAATCCCCTTGGCATCTTTGGGAGGAGAAAAATCCTGAGTGCCCTGGGTCCTCGCAGGATCTATGCAGATGCCTCGAGAAGATATAAGATGACCCAGAAAAGAAATCTCAGGACGAGCAAAAGTGACTTTCTCTGGATTTGACGGTTAGGCCAGCTGACTTAAGACGACAAAGAACTTCCTCCAGATGTTGCATGTGTTCCCCAAAAGTCTCACTGTAGACAAGAAGATCCAGGTAGTTGAAAACAAACTTGAATTTCACATCATGGAAGATGGAATCAAGCAGACGAGTGAGAGTCTGGGCACCCACAGCAAGACCCATAGGAACCCTAGTGAACTGATAGAGATTCCAGGGAACACAGAAGCTAGTCATAGGCCGTGATTCCTTCTTCAATGGAATCTGATGGTAGGCCTGGTTCAAATCAAAAACACCGAAAAACAGCCTTACTGAACCAATCGAACGCAGAATGCAAATCAGGCAGAGGTACCGAGTCAATAGCGACCTTAGCGTTGAGCCTCCGATAATCTATCACAAGCCTAGACTTACCATTAGGCTTGGGTACAAGAAAAGCTGGACTGGCATAAGCGGAACGAGACGGTTCAATCACACCCTTGCTCAGAAGATCTTCAATCATGGCCCTCATAACCTCCATCTTCGGGGGAGCAAGTTTGTAAGGATGACTTCTAACTGGCTGAGAATCGGTGATGTGGATCTCATACTCCAGAAGAGAAGTGAACCCAAGCTCAGACGTAAGCACATCAGGAAACAGGAAACACAGCCTCCTAATGGCCTCCGCCTGCTCAGGGGGGAGATGACCAATTGGATCCACCTTGGGTTGTTCGGGCTCACAACCCACCTCTCTGACTGCAGGAGGGCAGTCAGAATCACCTACTAGAGGCACCAAAAGAAGCCAATTGAACTTGAAAAACATCTGGCGCTTCTGGAGGTCAAGCACCATACCACTTTTAGAAATAAAGTCTGGCCCTATGATACAAGAAACCGCCAGGTCCTTGGCAACAAGAAAACTCCACCTCCAGGAAAATCCTTCAATTTTGAAATGTAAAAATGCCTTCAGAAGAATAGGTAAAGGAGTTTGGGATGCCGTCCAGTAAGTAATAGAAGAAGGCTCTGTGTGCCTGACAAGTCCTAAGGCGTCAAGGGACTCAAAAAGAGAAAGGCTGATGATACTGCATGCCGAACCAGAATCAAGAAGAGCTCGACAGACCATACCACCGAAAGAAACAAAAACGCCAGGACACACTGAGGTGACCGCACTAAGTTCCAGGGAAGCCATGCCAACAAGGCCCGAAAAATCCCCGGCACTCCTGCTATTGACACATTTCGGAGGCAAATGGCCACGGTTATTCGCAACAACGCGGGGAGCTACTGTGGAGGCAACCCCCCGCGCTGAGCGTTTCCCGCCCCACGACCTCGAGCACATGGACAGTCACGACGAATGTGACCAGGTTGGCCACAAGCAAAACACACAACAGGAGGCCGAGAACCCCGGCCCTCCACTGGCTGACTCACACCTACAGACATAGCCGGTCGACGGGTGGGGAGAGCACGATGACTCTCATAATCCCTCCCTTGCTGGTCTGAGAACTGCACACTGCGCGAAACAATGCACAGCTGATGCAGCTCCCGAAAAGACTAAGGAACAGCAGCAAAAACGAATCTGCACCGTTCTTCAGGAGAAATGCCATCCAGGATGACACGAACGGTATCAGCTTCGGAAAGGGTGAAGCGCAACGCTTGACAAGCTTCCTTGATGGACGAGACATAGGCTGCCAGAGACTCGCCCCTACACTGCGACCGATAAAATCTGTCCATGATCAGCCTCTCCCTGAGTCGAATGGGCAGAAAAGACGAAAGTAACTCTCGGTGAATCGAGTCCATCGAGGCATCACTGGCCAAGACAGAACTTAGCAACTCCCCAACGGGACCTCTGCAATAAGGAAAAGTTAGACGAAGCAAGTCTCCAGCCTGCATGCTGGGCATCTCACTGTTTGAGAAAGGCAACTATTAACTTCAGAAGTTCCTCAGGATCCATCCCATCGATCACAGGGAGATTCTGGATCATGGGCGTTAGAGGGTTAGGTAGCTTGTGGTAGCTCAGCTGCAGAAGCGAAGGTGAACACCCAGTAGCCGAAGCAGAAGGAACGGCAGCTGGAGCTGAACCGCAAGCAACCTCAACAGAAACGCCTGCAGGCTCAGAAGGAGCCTCAGGCACAGTGAAAGCCGTTGTCTCAGCCTGCGGCCTTGACACGTTAGGCGAAAGCAAGAAGTTAGGCCACTGACCCAAACTCGTAGGATTCGTGGAACCAGAGAGTGCCTGAAAAATCTCTTCAAGCCGGGACACACACTCCAGGATCCACGCCCTATCCGACGGTTTCAACCCTGGTGCCCGGTTGACCCTACGTAGACAGGCAAGCAGATGCCCCAGACGTGCAAGGCGCCAGGCCCGGTCACGACCCACTGGAGGTTCCAACTGCAAGTCTTCTAACACCCCTTCCCAATCTTCCACCTTACGTTTGTAAACCACCAACTCATCACCAACCTCCAGTAGATCAGACCACTCCACCGCCGTACCCGCGGACAACTGCTCCCGCAGCAACCTCCGGAGATTTACACATCACCCTCTGGAGTTACACCACGTACCCTTCATTCAAAAATTAATTCCTCCTTTACTAGGAGAGCAACATTCTGCAGATAGGCCATGGCGACGAGCAAAGGTTTCAACAGTACACAAAAAACGACAACTCCATGGTCCAAGACGAATAAAAACCCTCAGCCTGCCGACCACTCCGATCCACCCATGAAGCCCATCAAAACAGTAACCAAGCGGATTGCCTAGTTTTTTTTTTTTTATTATATATAGTATAAGTTCAATTATTTGTTTGGTTTCTTTATTTTTTTAAATTTATTTATTTATTCTTTTTTTTTACATATTACCAAAACCACTAGACGGTAGGAATGGCCAACCATGACCTACTACTTGCAAGCAACAACCGTCAACAGCAAAGAGAGAAATATTAATTTTTTTTTTAGGCAACCACGCTCTGCTACCAATTGAGACCCATCACTCAAAACTAGTCAGGCGATAGGATCAAGGGTGGCAGTCGGAGGGTCAAATGACAACTCGGTAGCTGAGCAAAAATCATTTATTTTTCAGAAAACTCTGGCAGGCAGAAGGCCACAATATCAAAATTACACTTAGACAATCCACAAGAAACAATCAAATCAACAAGAGACTAACAAACTGACACTAAAACAACAAACGCTATAAATACCATAGTTACAAACACATGTGCCTATCTGCAGAAAAGCCAGAGACACAAAAAAACTTTTTAATAAAAACTTACTATGAAAAAAATTTAGAAAAATTTAGACAACACCAATTAACCCGGCAATTTAGCCCACTTCCCATGATTCCACCGAGGCCAGGGAGTAAGCCGGAATCCCTGGGCAGCTCCGAATGAAAGTTAAAGAAATAATCAATAAATGATCCCCTTTTAGTGAATGTTAAAAAATAAACAATTTAAAAAAAAAAAAAATAACACGGTACCGTTGTAGTAAAAATTTACTTCAAAACATCAACAATACAACTAACGAAATAAATAACACTAACTAAATCACTAGGCCTAAACATAAAAACAAATAATGCCATAATCTAACAGTAGGGACCTAACAAATATGAAATCTAAAAAATATAACAACAAAATAAACTAATTAAGATAAATAACAATAAATATTAACATGAAAGTTTTTATTTTATTTTATTTTTTTCCTAAATAAATATATATAAGTCCCATGGCTGTTCCATACTTGACACTGTTCATTTTTATTTCATTTGTTTAGTTATTTATTTTTTTTTTTGTATTGTCGTAGATCATGGCCTAGAGATTTTCTTCTTTTTTTTCTTTATTTTCAGTTCTTTTTTTTCTTTTCAAACATTAAAAAAATGACCACCCCCAGCTCAGTCGCCAGGAAAAACAAGATGGAACGTACTGACTTGAGGACAGAAGACTCCTACCCAAAGATGTAGGTGGGGCAGTAGGGTCGCAAATGGCCTCTATACATCTATACATGGTCCTCAGGCCAGGCTAGCAGTGTCGATGGTCGAACTTCGCCCGGACAGCAGGCTGAGGGAAAATGTCCCACTCAAGGACCCTGGACTGTAAGGCCAAACCACAGCACATTAACAATAGTACAGCCAAAACAAAATTAATACGTATAACAAACTAATAACTATACCGGTGCATGATTCTACAAAACAAAACAAGAACAGACAAAATTGAACATGATCGGAGCACACTAGATAATAAAAGATTAATTTTAGGCTACAATGATTTAAACCAAATTACAACTTAACAAATTATAAAAGAATTAAGTATATGGAAGTGAAAATGACAAGCTGAAAAACTAGGCTATGGGTACAGAAAGCAAAACGTTACAAATTAAAATCAAACTAAACAGATAGGCTAGGTTATTGTCAATGAAAAAAAAAAAAAAAAAAAAAATAGTAAATCGGTAACTCCAACTGAAAAGGCTCAATAAAAATTATACAGAACTAAAACTGAAAATAAAACAAAATATAATAAAGAAATTAATTGTAACATAGTAACCTTGAGCACATGGCTCGAACCTAGGTTGACAAAGATCTAGACAAAGAACATAAATTTAGCAATGCACTGAAAATGACAACTAAACCAGATTATTATTATGATTAAAAAAAAATATTTTCACCAAAAGCATGATTAGATATTTGAAACTACCAAATTGACCACTTACGTTTTAAGAGTCTCTAGCTACACACAATAACGATCGGCCGATGAGAAACAAGTGAAATGACAGGCCAACCTGACCGAAGCTGGAAACAGGAACGACAGACTCTGAGCCAACGGCCACTGAAGTAACCAACTCGCAGCGCACGAGCGAACTCAGGCAGCCTGGCAAACCACGACGAACAGTAACAACATGTACCGGTCAAACGACCCGATACAACCTCCCTCTGCAAAACCTCAACACACAAGGCAGGGGAGAAAACTCGGTTTCTCAGGGAACCAAACAGAAGACGAAGAGACCTCCCAAGAGTGGTGTTCCAAGGACGTCAAAGAAAATCTAAGAGGGGAAACCCCTCGAACAGGGAGCGATCTACCCTGACTGTCGGGCCCGACAAGAAACAGAGAAAGAGACTCTCTCAGAACAGCAACCCAGAGCGCAGAGGTGATCAATCTCTTTACCCCAAGAAACCCACAGGAACACCAACTCCTGGATCAACCGTTCCCCAGAAAGCCTTAAGCTGGGAGACATGGGCTTTCCTGAACACCCTGCCTGACTGGAGATCAACCAGCAGAGCAGTCACCGGTGACAAAAACCTATCGATGCGGTGGGGACCAGACCACCGATAACACAACTTTGCGGCTCTACGTTCCGCAGCCGAACTGACCGGGTGAGCCTGACAAAGAACCATATCTCCAACCTGGAAAGGGTTAGGAGTACAACCCTTATCATACCTCCTCCTTACTCTCTCTCTCTAGCACGTAGCAGGTTGCGCCGAGCAGCCCGCCACGTGGAAACTACGTCAGTGGCACCTGGCGTAGGTAGAAGATCCTCTAGCCTCCACAAGTTGGACAAAGGGTTGTTAGGAGGGTAGCCATGTAGAATTTTGAAGGGAGTGGCATTGTGACTCTCATGCTTAGAAGAATTAAAAGCAAGCTGGAGCCAAGAGAGACTCTCATCCCAGGTGTTCTGCTTCTCAGCATGGAAGGTAATAAGGGCAGACCGAAGATTGCGGTTTAACCACTCTGCATGAGAAGGCTGTGGGTAATAAGGAGAGGTAGTCACATGCCTGATACCATTGTCAAAACAGAACCTACAAAACTCGTGTAAAGTAAACTCGCTACCGTTGTCGGATACAAGAGTAGAAGGCACACCAAAGTGCTGGAAGAGTTGGGACTGGAGAGCGCGGATGGTGAGCTTAGCCGTAGCACTCCGAAGTGGGAAAAGCCAAACAAACTTCGAGAAAGCATCCACACAAACAAGTAGGTAGGAGCTACCTGACTTGCTACAGGGAAAAGGACTCACATAGTCTATGAACACCTTCTCAAAAGGACGCTCGGCCACCTCAGAAGATAACAAACCTAACTTTGCATTTTGACTAGGCTTGCTGAGAGAGCACAGGTGACAAGCCCGTACTCTGCCAGCAACATCCCGGTCCATGCCCTTCCAGATGAAATACCTACAAATCTTCACGATGGTCTTATGAATACCAAGATGGCCGCCCACAAGAGAAGAGTGATAAAATTGAAAGACCATCGGTACGAGATGACTAGGCAGCACTACACGGGGTTCACCCCTCTGTCGAGGACGGCAACAGAGTACCCTTTGGACAGAAAATAAGGAGGGTGGGCACCTCCCTCTAGAAGCTCACCTAAGATGACTGACAGCTCAGGATCTTTTTGCTGATGGGACAGTAGGTCGTCAAAAGCCAGAGGAAAATCCAGAAGAATAGCACCACACTGAGCAACAGCCTCAGTAGGTGGATCACTGGGCTCATGATACATGCGGGAAAGAGCATCCGCAATGACATTCTGGGTACCTCTAAGATGTTGGACTCGGAACTTAAAAGCAGAAATTTTGACCACCCAGCGACCAATTTTCCCAAGCTGTCTGGGATGGGCAAGATGCCAAGATAGTGTCTGTTGTCAGTCTCCAGCAAGAACTCAGCGTGTTCCAAGAAACGCTGAAACTTGTCCGTACCAAAGACAACAGCCAGACACTCTAATTCATATGGAGGAAGCTTTCTTTTCCTGGTCAGACAACGTCCTCGAAGCAAAAGCGATGGGCTGCCTGACCCCATCAAACTCCTGAGAAAGAACAGCAGCAATGACGGAGGAGGAGGCATCAGTCTGAAGGATGAACTCTATACTAAAATCAGGCATACGCAGGACAGAAGGTTGCATGATAGCCTCCTTGAGAGCATCAAAGGCAGTCTGCTGAGCTTGGCCCCACACAAAAGGGACACCTTTCTTACGCAACTCGTTAAACGGGGCAGCAAGCTCGGCCACATTAGGGATGAACCGACGGTAAAAATTCACCATCCCCACAAAACGGGCAATCCCCTTGGCATCTTTGGGAGGAGAAAAATCCTGAGTGCCCTGGGTCCTCGCAGGATCTATGCAGATGCCTCGAGAAGATATAAGATGACCCAGAAAAGAAATCTCAGGACGAGCAAAAGTGACTTTCTCTGGATTTGACGGTTAGGCCAGCTGACTTAAGACGACAAAGAACTTCCTCCAGATGTTGCATGTGTTCCCCAAAAGTCTCACTGTAGACAAGAAGATCCAGGTAGTTGAAAACAAACTTGAATTTCACATCATGGAAGATGGAATCAAGCAGACGAGTGAGAGTCTGGGCACCCACAGCAAGACCCATAGGAACCCTAGTGAACTGATAGAGATTCCAGGGAACACAGAAGCTAGTCATAGGCCGTGATTCCTTCTTCAATGGAATCTGATGGTAGGCCTGGTTCAAATCAAAAACACCGAAAAACAGCCTTACTGAACCAATCGAACGCAGAATGCAAATCAGGCAGAGGTACCGAGTCAATAGCGACCTTAGCGTTGAGCCTCCGATAATCTATCACAAGCCTAGACTTACCATTAGGCTTGGGTACAAGAAAAGCTGGACTGGCATAAGCGGAACGAGACGGTTCAATCACACCCTTGCTCAGAAGATCTTCAATCATGGCCCTCATAACCTCCATCTTCGGGGGAGCAAGTTTGTAAGGATGACTTCTAACTGGCTGAGAATCGGTGATGTGGATCTCATACTCCAGAAGAGAAGTGAACCCAAGCTCAGACGTAAGCACATCAGGAAACAGGAAACACAGCCTCCTAATGGCCTCCGCCTGCTCAGGGGGGAGATGACCAATTGGATCCACCTTGGGTTGTTCGGGCTCACAACCCACCTCTCTGACTGCAGGAGGGCAGTCAGAATCACCTACTAGAGGCACCAAAAGAAGCCAATTGAACTTGAAAAACATCTGGCGCTTCTGGAGGTCAAGCACCATACCACTTTTAGAAATAAAGTCTGGCCCTATGATACAAGAAACCGCCAGGTCCTTGGCAACAAGAAAACTCCACCTCCAGGAAAATCCTTCAATTTTGAAATGTAAAAATGCCTTCAGAAGAATAGGTAAAGGAGTTTGGGATGCCGTCCAGTAAGTAATAGAAGAAGGCTCTGTGTGCCTGACAAGTCCTAAGGCGTCAAGGGACTCAAAAAGAGAAAGGCTGATGATACTGCATGCCGAACCAGAATCAAGAAGAGCTCGACAGACCATACCACCGAAAGAAACAAAAACGTCAGGACACACTGAGGTGACCGCACTAAGTTCCAGGGAAGCCATGCCAACAAGGCCCGAAAAATCCCCGGCACTCCTGCTATTGACACATTTCGGAGGCAAATGGCCACGGTTATTCGCAACAACGCGGGGAGCTACTGTGGAGGCAACCCCCCGCGCTGAGCGTTTCCCGCCCCACGACCTCGAGCACATGGACAGTCACGACGAATGTGACCAGGTTGGCCACAAGCAAAACACACAACAGGAGGCCGAGAACCCCGGCCCTCCACTGGCTGACTCACACCTACAGACATAGCCGGTCGACGGGTGGGGAGAGCACGATGACTCTCATAATCCCTCCCTTGCTGGTCTGAGAACTGCACACTGCGCGAAACAATGCACAGCTGATGCAGCTCCCGAAAAGACTAAGGAACAGCAGCAAAAACGAATCTGCACCGTTCTTCAGGAGAAATGCCATCCAGGATGACACGAACGGTATCAGCTTCGGAAAGGGTGAAGCGCAACGCTTGACAAGCTTCCTTGATGGACGAGACATAGGCTGCCAGAGACTCGCCCCTACACTGCGACCGATAAAATCTGTCCATGATCAGCCTCTCCCTGAGTCGAATGGGCAGAAAAGACGAAAGTAACTCTCGGTGAATCGAGTCCATCGAGGCATCACTGGCCAAGACAGAACTTAGCAACTCCCCAACGGGACCTCTGCAATAAGGAAAAGTTAGACGAAGCAAGTCTCCAGCCTGCATGCTGGGCATCTCACTGTTTGAGAAAGGCAACTATTAACTTCAGAAGTTCCTCAGGATCCATCCCATCGATCACAGGGAGATTCTGGATCATGGGCGTTAGAGGGTTAGGTAGCTTGTGGTAGCTCAGCTGCAGAAGCGAAGGTGAACACCCAGTAGCCGAAGCAGAAGGAACGGCAGCTGGAGCTGAACCGCAAGCAACCTCAACAGAAACGCCTGCAGGCTCAGAAGGAGCCTCAGGCACAGTGAAAGCCGTTGTCTCAGCCTGCGGCCTTGACACGTTAGGCGAAAGCAAGAAGTTAGGCCACTGACCCAAACTCGTAGGATTCGTGGAACCAGAGAGTGCCTGAAAAATCTCTTCAAGCCGGGACACACACTCCAGGATCCACGCCCTATCCGACGGTTTCAACCCTGGTGCCCGGTTGACCCTACGTAGACAGGCAAGCAGATGCCCCAGACGTGCAAGGCGCCAGGCCCGGTCACGACCCACTGGAGGTTCCAACTGCAAGTCTTCTAACACCCCTTCCCAATCTTCCACCTTACGTTTGTAAACCACCAACTCATCACCAACCTCCAGTAGATCAGACCACTCCACCGCCGTACCCGCGGACAACTGCTCCCGCAGCAACCTCCGGAGATTTACACATCACCCTCTGGAGTTACACCACGTACCCTTCATTCAAAAATTAATTCCTCCTTTACTAGGAGAGCAACATTCTGCAGATAGGCCATGGCGACGAGCAAAGGTTTCAACAGTACACAAAAAACGACAACTCCATGGTCCAAGACGAATAAAAACCCTCAGCCTGCCGACCACTCCGATCCACCCATGAAGCCCATCAAAACAGTAACCAAGCGGATTGCCTAGTTTTTTTTTTTTTTATTATATATAGTATAAGTTCAATTATTTGTTTGGTTTCTTTATTTTTTAAATTTATTTATTTATTCTTTTTTTTTACATATTACCAAAACCACTAGACGGTAGGAATGGCCAACCATGACCTACTACTTGCAAGCAACAACCGTCAACAGCAAAGAGAGAAATATTAATTTTTTTTTTAGGCAACCACGCTCTGCTACCAATTGAGACCCATCACTCAAAACTAGTCAGGCGATAGGATCAAGGGTGGCAGTCGGAGGGTCAAATGACAACTCGGTAGCTGAGCAAAAATCATTTATTTTTCAGAAAACTCTGGCAGGCAGAAGGCCACAATATCAAAATTACACTTAGACAATCCACAAGAAACAATCAAATCAACAAGAGACTAACAAACTGACACTAAAACAACAAACGCTATAAATACCATAGTTACAAACACATGTGCCTATCTGCAGAAAAGCCAGAGACACAAAAAAACTTTTTAATAAAAACTTACTATGAAAAAAATTTAGAAAAATTTAGACAACACCAATTAACCCGGCAATTTAGCCCACTTCCCATGATTCCACCGAGGCCAGGGAGTAAGCCGGAATCCCTGGGCAGCTCCGAATGAAAGTTAAAGAAATAATCAATAAATGATCCCCTTTTAGTGAATGTTAAAAAATAAACAATTAAAAAAAAAAAAAAATAACACGGTACCGTTGTAGTAAAAATTTACTTCAAAACATCAACAATACAACTAACGAAATAAATAACACTAACTAAATCACTAGGCCTAAACATAAAAACAAATAATGCCATAATCTAACAGTAGGGACCTAACAAATATGAAATCTAAAAAATATAACAACAAAATAAACTAATTAAGATAAATAACAATAAATATTAACATGAAAGTTTTTATTTTATTTTATTTTTTTCCTAAATAAATATATATAAGTCCCATGGCTGTTCCATACTTGACACTGTTCATTTTTATTTCATTTGTTTAGTTATTTATTTTTTTTTTTGTATTGTCGTAGATCATGGCCTAGAGATTTTCTTCTTTTTTTTCTTTATTTTCAGTTCTTTTTTTTCTTTTCAAACATTAAAAAAATGACCACCCCCAGCTCAGTCGCCAGGAAAAACAAGATGGAACGTACTGACTTGAGGACAGAAGACTCCTACCCAAAGATGTAGGTGGGGCAGTAGGGTCGCAAATGGCCTCTATACATCTATACATGGTCCTCAGGCCAGGCTAGCAGTGTCGATGGTCGAACTTCGCCCGGACAGCAGGCTGAGGGAAAATGTCCCACTCAAGGACCCTGGACTGTAAGGCCAAACCACAGCACATTAACAATAGTACAGCCAAAACAAAATTAATACGTATAACAAACTAATAACTATACCGGTGCATGATTCTACAAAACAAAACAAGAACAGACAAAATTGAACATGATCGGAGCACACTAGATAATAAAAGATTAATTTTAGGCTACAATGATTTAAACCAAATTACAACTTAACAAATTATAAAAGAATTAAGTATATGGAAGTGAAAATGACAAGCTGAAAAACTAGGCTATGGGTACAGAAAGCAAAACGTTACAAATTAAAATCAAACTAAACAGATAGGCTAGGTTATTGTCAATGAAAAAAAAAAAAAAAAAAAAAAATAGTAAATCGGTAACTCCAACTGAAAAGGCTCAATAAAAATTATACAGAACTAAAACTGAAAATAAAACAAAATATAATAAAGAAATTAATTGTAACATAGTAACCTTGAGCACATGGCTCGAACCTAGGTTGACAAAGATCTAGACAAAGAACATAAATTTAGCAATGCACTGAAAATGACAACTAAACCAGATTATTATTATGATTAAAAAAAAATATTTTCACCAAAAGCATGATTAGATATTTGAAACTACCAAATTGACCACTTACGTTTTAAGAGTCTCTAGCTACACACAATAACGATCGGCCGATGAGAAACAAGTGAAATGACAGGCCAACCTGACCGAAGCTGGAAACAGGAACGACAGACTCTGAGCCAACGGCCACTGAAGTAACCAACTCGCAGCGCACGAGCGAACTCAGGCAGCCTGGCAAACCACGACGAACAGTAACAACATGTACCGGTCAAACGACCCGATACAACCTCCCTCTGCAAAACCTCAACACACAAGGCAGGGGAGAAAACTCGGTTTCTCAGGGAACCAAACAGAAGACGAAGAGACCTCCCAAGAGTGGTGTTCCAAGGACGTCAAAGAAAATCTAAGAGGGGAAACCCCTCGAACAGGGAGCGATCTACCCTGACTGTCGGGCCCGACAAGAAACAGAGAAAGAGACTCTCTCAGAACAGCAACCCAGAGCGCAGAGGTGATCAATCTCTTTACCCCAAGAAACCCACAGGAACACCAACTCCTGGATCAACCGTTCCCCAGAAAGCCTTAAGCTGGGAGACATGGGCTTTCCTGAACACCCTGCCTGACTGGAGATCAACCAGCAGAGCAGTCACCGGTGACAAAAACCTATCGATGCGGTGGGGACCAGACCACCGATAACACAACTTTGCGGCTCTACGTTCCGCAGCCGAACTGACCGGGTGAGCCTGACAAAGAACCATATCTCCAACCTGGAAAGGGTTAGGAGTACAACCCTTATCATACCTCCTCCTTACTCTCTCTCTCTAGCACGTAGCAGGTTGCGCCGAGCAGCCCGCCACGTGGAAACTACGTCAGTGGCACCTGGCGTAGGTAGAAGATCCTCTAGCCTCCACAAGTTGGACAAAGGGTTGTTAGGAGGGTAGCCATGTAGAATTTTGAAGGGAGTGGCATTGTGACTCTCATGCTTAGAAGAATTAAAAGCAAGCTGGAGCCAAGAGAGACTCTCATCCCAGGTGTTCTGCTTCTCAGCATGGAAGGTAATAAGGGCAGACCGAAGATTGCGGTTTAACCACTCTGCATGAGAAGGCTGTGGGTAATAAGGAGAGGTAGTCACATGCCTGATACCATTGTCAAAACAGAACCTACAAAACTCGTGTAAAGTAAACTCGCTACCGTTGTCGGATACAAGAGTAGAAGGCACACCAAAGTGCTGGAAGAGTTGGGACTGGAGAGCGCGGATGGTGAGCTTAGCCGTAGCACTCCGAAGTGGGAAAAGCCAAACAAACTTCGAGAAAGCATCCACACAAACAAGTAGGTAGGAGCTACCTGACTTGCTACAGGGAAAAGGACTCACATAGTCTATGAACACCTTCTCAAAAGGACGCTCGGCCACCTCAGAAGATAACAAACCTAACTTTGCATTTTGACTAGGCTTGCTGAGAGAGCACAGGTGACAAGCCCGTACTCTGCCAGCAACATCCCGGTCCATGCCCTTCCAGATGAAATACCTACAAATCTTCACGATGGTCTTATGAATACCAAGATGGCCGCCCACAAGAGAAGAGTGATAAAATTGAAAGACCATCGGTACGAGATGACTAGGCAGCACTACACGGGGTTCACCCCTCTGTCGAGGACGGCAACAGAGTACCCTTTGGACAGAAAATAAGGAGGGTGGGCACCTCCCTCTAGAAGCTCACCTAAGATGACTGACAGCTCAGGATCTTTTTGCTGATGGGACAGTAGGTCGTCAAAAGCCAGAGGAAAATCCAGAAGAATAGCACCACACTGAGCAACAGCCTCAGTAGGTGGATCACTGGGCTCATGATACATGCGGGAAAGAGCATCCGCAATGACATTCTGGGTACCTCTAAGATGTTGGACTCGGAACTTAAAAGCAGAAATTTTGACCACCCAGCGACCAATTTTCCCAAGCTGTCTGGGATGGGCAAGATGCCAAGATAGTGTCTGTTGTCAGTCTCCAGCAAGAACTCAGCGTGTTCCAAGAAACGCTGAAACTTGTCCGTACCAAAGACAACAGCCAGACACTCTAATTCATATGGAGGAAGCTTTCTTTTCCTGGTCAGACAACGTCCTCGAAGCAAAAGCGATGGGCTGCCTGACCCCATCAAACTCCTGAGAAAGAACAGCAGCAATGACGGAGGAGGAGGCATCAGTCTGAAGGATGAACTCTATACTAAAATCAGGCATACGCAGGACAGAAGGTTGCATGATAGCCTCCTTGAGAGCATCAAAGGCAGTCTGCTGAGCTTGGCCCCACACAAAAGGGACACCTTTCTTACGCAACTCGTTAAACGGGGGCAGCAAGCTCGGCCACATTAGGGATGAACCGACGGTAAAAATTCACCATCCCCACAAAACGGGCAATCCCCTTGGCATCTTTGGGAGGAGAAAAATCCTGAGTGCCCTGGGTCCTCGCAGGATCTATGCAGATGCCTCGAGAAGATATAAGATGACCCAGAAAAGAAATCTCAGGACGAGCAAAAGTGACTTTCTCTGGATTTGACGGTTAGGCCAGCTGACTTAAGACGACAAAGAACTTCCTCCAGATGTTGCATGTGTTCCCCAAAAGTCTCACTGTAGACAAGAAGATCCAGGTAGTTGAAAACAAACTTGAATTTCACATCATGGAAGATGGAATCAAGCAGACGAGTGAGAGTCTGGGCACCCACAGCAAGACCCATAGGAACCCTAGTGAACTGATAGAGATTCCAGGGAACACAGAAGCTAGTCATAGGCCGTGATTCCTTCTTCAATGGAATCTGATGGTAGGCCTGGTTCAAATCAAAAACACCGAAAAACAGCCTTACTGAACCAATCGAACGCAGAATGCAAATCAGGCAGAGGTACCGAGTCAATAGCGACCTTAGCGTTGAGCCTCCGATAATCTATCACAAGCCTAGACTTACCATTAGGCTTGGGTACAAGAAAAGCTGGACTGGCATAAGCGGAACGAGACGGTTCAATCACACCCTTGCTCAGAAGATCTTCAATCATGGCCCTCATAACCTCCATCTTCGGGGGAGCAAGTTTGTAAGGATGACTTCTAACTGGCTGAGAATCGGTGATGTGGATCTCATACTCCAGAAGAGAAGTGAACCCAAGCTCAGACGTAAGCACATCAGGAAACAGGAAACACAGCCTCCTAATGGCCTCCGCCTGCTCAGGGGGGAGATGACCAATTGGATCCACCTTGGGTTGTTCGGGCTCACAACCCACCTCTCTGACTGCAGGAGGGCAGTCAGAATCACCTACTAGAGGCACCAAAAGAAGCCAATTGAACTTGAAAAACATCTGGCGCTTCTGGAGGTCAAGCACCATACCACTTTTAGAAATAAAGTCTGGCCCTATGATACAAGAAACCGCCAGGTCCTTGGCAACAAGAAAACTCCACCTCCAGGAAAATCCTTCAATTTTGAAATGTAAAAATGCCTTCAGAAGAATAGGTAAAGGAGTTTGGGATGCCGTCCAGTAAGTAATAGAAGAAGGCTCTGTGTGCCTGACAAGTCCTAAGGCGTCAAGGGACTCAAAAAGAGAAAGGCTGATGATACTGCATGCCGAACCAGAATCAAGAAGAGCTCGACAGACCATACCACCGAAAGAAACAAAAACGCCAGGACACACTGAGGTGACCGCACTAAGTTCCAGGGAAGCCATGCCAACAAGGCCCGAAAAATCCCCGGCACTCCTGCTATTGACACATTTCGGAGGCAAATGGCCACGGTTATTCGCAACAACGCGGGGAGCTACTGTGGAGGCAACCCCCCGCGCTGAGCGTTTCCCGCCCCACGACCTCGAGCACATGGACAGTCACGACGAATGTGACCAGGTTGGCCACAAGCAAAACACACAACAGGAGGCCGAGAACCCCGGCCCTCCACTGGCTGACTCACACCTACAGACATAGCCGGTCGACGGGTGGGGAGAGCACGATGACTCTCATAATCCCTCCCTTGCTGGTCTGAGAACTGCACACTGCGCGAAACAATGCACAGCTGATGCAGCTCCCGAAAAGACTAAGGAACAGCAGCAAAAACGAATCTGCACCGTTCTTCAGGAGAAATGCCATCCAGGATGACACGAACGGTATCAGCTTCGGAAAGGGTGAAGCGCAACGCTTGACAAGCTTCCTTGATGGACGAGACATAGGCTGCCAGAGACTCGCCCCTACACTGCGACCGATAAAATCTGTCCATGATCAGCCTCTCCCTGAGTCGAATGGGCAGAAAAGACGAAAGTAACTCTCGGTGAATCGAGTCCATCGAGGCATCACTGGCCAAGACAGAACTTAGCAACTCCCCAACGGGACCTCTGCAATAAGGAAAAGTTAGACGAAGCAAGTCTCCAGCCTGCATGCTGGGCATCTCACTGTTTGAGAAAGGCAACTATTAACTTCAGAAGTTCCTCAGGATCCATCCCATCGATCACAGGGAGATTCTGGATCATGGGCGTTAGAGGGTTAGGTAGCTTGTGGTAGCTCAGCTGCAGAAGCGAAGGTGAACACCCAGTAGCCGAAGCAGAAGGAACGGCAGCTGGAGCTGAACCGCAAGCAACCTCAACAGAAACGCCTGCAGGCTCAGAAGGAGCCTCAGGCACAGTGAAAGCCGTTGTCTCAGCCTGCGGCCTTGACACGTTAGGCGAAAGCAAGAAGTTAGGCCACTGACCCAAACTCGTAGGATTCGTGGAACCAGAGAGTGCCTGAAAAATCTCTTCAAGCCGGGACACACACTCCAGGATCCACGCCCTATCCGACGGTTTCAACCCTGGTGCCCGGTTGACCCTACGTAGACAGGCAAGCAGATGCCCCAGACGTGCAAGGCGCCAGGCCCGGTCACGACCCACTGGAGGTTCCAACTGCAAGTCTTCTAACACCCCTTCCCAATCTTCCACCTTACGTTTGTAAACCACCAACTCATCACCAACCTCCAGTAGATCAGACCACTCCACCGCCGTACCCGCGGACAACTGCTCCCGCAGCAACCTCCGGAGATTTACACATCACCCTCTGGAGTTACACCACGTACCCTTCATTCAAAAATTAATTCCTCCTTTACTAGGAGAGCAAACATTCTGCAGATAGGCCATGGCGACGAGCAAAGGTTTCAACAGTACACAAAAAACGACAACTCCATGGTCCAAGACGAATAAAAACCCTCAGCCTGCCGACCACTCCGATCCACCCATGAAGCCCATCAAAACAGTAACCAAGCGGATTGCCTAGTTTTTTTTTTTTTATTATATATAGTATAAGTTCAATTATTTGTTTGGTTTCTTTATTTTTTTAAATTTATTTATTTATTCTTTTTTTTTACATATTACCAAAACCACTAGACGGTAGGAATGGCCAACCATGACCTACTACTTGCAAGCAACAACCGTCAACAGCAAAGAGAGAAATATTAATTTATTTTTTAGGCAACCACGCTCTGCTACCAATTGAGACCCATCACTCAAAACTAGTCAGGCGATAGGATCAAGGGTGGCAGTCGGAGGGTCAAATGACAACTCGGTAGCTGAGCAAAAATCATTTATTTTCAGAAAACTCTGGCAGGCAGAAGGCCACAATATCAAAATTACACTTAGACAATCCACAAGAAACAATCAAATCAACAAGAGACTAACAAACTGACACTAAAACAACAAACGCTATAAATACCATAGTTACAAACACATGTGCCTATCTGCAGAAAAGCCAGAGACACAAAAAAACTTTTTAATAAAAACTTACTATGAAAAAAATTTAGAAAAATTTAGACAACACCAATTAACCCGGCAATTTAGCCCACTTCCCATGATTCCACCGAGGCCAGGGAGTAAGCCGGAATCCCTGGGCAGCTCCGAATGAAAGTTAAAGAAATAATCAATAAATGATCCCCTTTTAGTGAATGTTAAAAAATAAACAATTTAAAAAAAAAAATAACACGGTACCGTTGTAGTAAAAATTTACTTCAAAACATCAACAATACAACTAACGAAATAAATAACACTAACTAAATCACTAGGCCTAAACATAAAAACAAATAATGCCATAATCTAACAGTAGGGACCTAACAAATATGAAATCTAAAAAATATAACAACAAAATAAACTAATTAAGATAAATAACAATAAATATTAACATGAAAGTTTTTATTTTATTTTATTTTTTTCCTAAATAAATATATATAAGTCCCATGGCTGTTCCATACTTGACACTGTTCATTTTTATTTCATTTGTTTAGTTATTTATTTTTTTTTTTTGTATTGTCGTAGATCATGGCCTAGAGATTTTCTTCTTTTTTTTCTTTATTTTCAGTTCTTTTTTTTCTTTTCAAACATTAAAAAAATGACCCACCCCCAGCTCAGTCGCCAGGAAAAACAAGATGGAACGTACTGACTTGAGGACAGAAGACTCCTACCCAAAGATGTAGGTGGGGCAGTAGGGTCGCAAATGGCCTCTATACATCTATACATGGTCCTCAGGCCAGGCTAGCAGTGTCGATGGTCGAACTTCGCCCGGACAGCAGGCTGAGGGAAAATGTCCCACTCAAGGACCCTGGACTGTAAGGCCAAACCACAGCACATTAACAATAGTACAGCCAAAACAAAATTAATACGTATAACAAACTAATAACTATACCGGTGCATGATTCTACAAAACAAAACAAGAACAGACAAAATTGAACATGATCGGAGCACACTAGATAATAAAAGATTAATTTTAGGCTACAATGATTTAAACCAAATTACAACTTAACAAATTATAAAAGAATTAAGTATATGGAAGTGAAAATGACAAGCTGAAAAACTAGGCTATGGGTACAGAAAGCAAAACGTTACAAATTAAAATCAAACTAAACAGATAGGCTAGGTTATTGTCAATGAAAAAAAAAAAAAAAAAAAAAATAGTAAATCGGTAACTCCAACTGAAAAGGCTCAATAAAAATTATACAGAACTAAAACTGAAAATAAAACAAAATATAATAAAGAAATTAATTGTAACATAGTAACCTTGAGCACATGGCTCGAACCTAGGTTGACAAAGATCTAGACAAAGAACATAAATTTAGCAATGCACTGAAAATGACAACTAAACCAGATTATTATTATGATTAAAAAAAAATATTTTCACCAAAAGCATGATTAGATATTTGAAACTACCAAATTGACCAATTACGTTTTAAGAGTCTCTAGATTAGATTAGATACACTGGGTTGTGGTCCTGTCGCCTAGACTCCATGGCCCTTTGCGCCCCGAGACTGGCGACAGTGTCACAAGGCCCCGTCCCCCTTAAGAAGGACATGATCTCCCCCCGGTTAGCCCTTCTAATACCCTCGGGTTTCCCAAAAAAACGGCACCCAGAGTCTCCTATACCTAAGAGAGAGAAGCCCCACAATGACAAAAGGTGTTGGAGCTCTCCTCTCCCCCTCACAGACCCTACATGTGGAACCCTCTGTTAGGCCCATAATCTTCCATATGTCTTTAAGAAGATTGTGCCCGGGTCAGCATTCCCGTAACCCCCCTAAAACCTTTGGGCCCCGGGTTTACAGCTCAGCAGATTCCGCTGTACCTGCATCCGTCCCCGGGTAAGAGCACGAGACTGCCTGACCCCGGGACCGATCCTCCATCTACCATCGTTTCCTCAGAGATCCCCCTTTCAATTCTTTTTTTTACCTTTTTGAAGAGGAATACCAAGACCCGGGCCCCGGGCCCCAGCAGCGGGCACTTTGCCCTCTCCTACCAGTGCACGGCTCTCTCTTTCCCATCAATCCCAAAGCAGCCCAGGGCCCCTATGAGCCCTCCCCCTGTTTCCTGGCAAAGAGTCTCCAGGACCCCCTGGCACTCCCATACCACTTAGGCTGGTACCCCGGCATGATGCATTTATCGCCGCCTGGTGTCCAGAAATTTGAGACTACCCCTCCGAACCACCTAGAGCTTTCTTCTTGGTGGCAAACATGATAGCCATCACCCCCACCGGGAAAAAGGGGTTGTATGGGCCCCCTAGGGGGTACAGACAAACTTTCCGTGCCCCCCCCCCGAAACCCCCCCTCCCCATTTTCTTCATAAGTGAGCCGTCTGTATATCAACGCTTCCTTTGACTTGTGCGGGCCCTACCCCCCATCCACTCATCTCTGTTTGGGAAGGGAAGGGGCCCCCCGCCTGTCAATTCGTACTTTAGGTATCATTAAGTCTTTTCCCCCATCGAAATCAACGGGTCCAGACCAATGTCCCCAGATAGTATACCCCCATGGAGTCCTGGTTGGCCAGGCAGCCAGTGAAATGGATTATAATTTTGATTCATTATAACAGCTGTTTGAAATTATTTACTAAAATTTAATACGTGCTCTATGCTTTTATTTTTGTTATTATTTGTTGATTTAAAGAATATTATTGACAGAGTTAAATTTTAGACAGTTTTATT
Source organism: Stictocephala bisonia (assembly GCA_035578905.1). NCBI lineage: Eukaryota > Metazoa > Arthropoda > Insecta > Hemiptera > Membracidae > Stictocephala > Stictocephala bisonia. Next base: position 160,253 of record JAQJVL010001210.1, on the reverse strand, counting down.
GTTAAGGAAAAGAATTGTACAATTTTATTTTGTTCCAGAAAAAGTTAATCATACCTAAAACGTTTTAGTTAATTATTTTTTCCACTGAATAATTAATCTCTAGAAAATTTCTTTTATGAGTAAAAAAAGTGTAATGGTACTTTACAATTTGGCGACCGGACAGACGAACCTGCAATCTTGGAGGAAGGAACCTTTCAATAGTCAATGTTTAGGTGTAAAAGGGGGCACAAAATGATCAATGTTTGGGGTTTTGACTTGTATTAAAGATTTTGACCCAATCACATTCCCAAAGAGAAAAATATTGTCAGTATCTCATAGAATATTTGCCCCCTTAGGTTCTTTTCTCTTTATTTTTATACCCAAAATTGCTACTACAGAAGATGGGGGTAAGAAATAGATTGGGGATACTGATGTTGAACCTAAAACCGGGAAGATTTTTGAAATGGTTTGATGATTACTTAGTTTTAAGACGTAAAAATACCTGATGGTTAGGAAAAGAAGTACTTCAGTAGTTCTACTATCCATACGTTCGCATGCAGTAAAGATGCATAGCAGCAGTGAATTCTTGAAGTTGAAACCGAAAACAAAGTACAGTTCAACTTTTAGCATAAAAGTCTGGGGTGGCACCTTTGAAAGTCTTGCATTCCTAGATAAATTTTGTTGCCGCAATGGTGGGAGTACGTTTGACTGGCCAATTGTAAAATCTTTGAACTGGCAGAACATTCCTATCTTTTTTGGGACAGATTCGACAACGTTTTGGGGTGGATAAGACAAAAGTAATTGAAAGTCTTTGTTGAAAAAGTGTCAAAATTAAGAAGTTGAGTAAATTTGAGAATTGGGAATTTAATCAAAGGAGAATTCAACCCAGCTGACCCCCCGTCAGAGGCTGTGACGCTCATTATTTTTTAAAATAAAAATGGGGGGGGGCCCAGAAGGGTTGAAGTTTGTACCAAAGAAGGCCAAAAAAGGGTGAAAAAAAATTTGAATTCGGGAAAAATTGAAAAAGAAAAGAGACTAACAGAAACAAAATGCATGATTAAAAACCAGACAAATGGCTTACATGCAACAAAAAACGTACAGTGAACAAACCCCACCCCCCCCCCCCCGTACACTAGGGTGGTACTAACCCCCTGCCACCCATAAACTACGGTGAACTAACCCACCCACCCACCCATCACGTACGGTGGTACTAACCCACCTGCCCCCCATACATACAGTGAACTAAAATTACAGTACGGTGTACTAACCCACCCGCCCACCCAAAAACCCGTAGGGTGAATAACCCCACCCCCTCACCCATACACGTAGGTGTACTAACCCCCCGCCCCCCCATAAACTACGGTAACTAACCCACCCCCCACCCTAACACGTACGGTGAACAAACCCCACCCCCCACCCATACATACGGTGGTACTAACCCCCCTGGCCACCCATACCGTAAGGTAACTAACCCACCCCCCCCACCAAGTACGGTGGTCAAACCACCTGCCCCCCAACACTACGGTGAACAACCCACCCGCCACCCATACACGTACGGGGGAAAACTGAACCACCCGCCCAACCTAAACGTCAGTTTATTGACCCACCCCCCCCAAACACATACAGTGGTACTGACCCACCCACCCCCCATACACTACAGTGGTACTGACCCACCCATAACGATAGTGTTATTGCCAAATAGATTTGCTAAAAACGCAGAACAGAAAAAGACCTTGGGATGTCGGGGAGAAATTACAGCAGTAAACTATAAAAGCAAAAGGACACGCTAAAATTTAATACAGCGGGAGTCTTTCAAGGGATTTTAAGACAAAACATTTCATTTTGGGACCCTTTTTAAAAATCGATGAAAGGGGGCCGATCAGCTTTTAAAAACAAAACTCGCAAGAAAGAAATGCAGTTTTTGGGAGTTAGGTTTCCAAAATTATTACCACTCATCATCCAACCTTTTAAAAGCGTTGATTTTAGTTTGTCTGTAAACAACTTCATGCGGGTTTTTCAAATTCTTTTTAAACTTTTTAAGAGAAAAATACTGGATTTTGGAGGAAGAAAAACTGAGAAATGCAATATCAAAAATATGTTAAATGAAAAACACAAAAGAGTAAAAAAAATGAACCGATCACGGTACCTTCCCTAGGACTATGAAAGAGGTTCAGTATCGAAGTAACTGGATCTATTTTGCAGGCCCCCTTTTACCTGAAAAAAAAAAAAAAAAACTTGGTTTTGCATCTTCACTTGTGCGTGTATAGGGCTGTCCATTTTGAATTGGTAACTTCTTTCCTCGGAATCATTTCTCAAGCCTTGAGAAGTTTCATTGCTCGCGAGGAAGACCCCCCCAAAATTTATTCTGCAACGGAATAATTTTTTGGCGCAAGAAATTGCTAGAAAAAAAAATTTGGGGACATATCAAAAATTTATTCCGCCAACCACATTAAATGGAAAATGATTCCCCCAGCATCTCCTTGGTGGGGTGCGGTGGAAAGGATAGTTCGGTTTTCTCAAAGAACTCTTAAGAAAAACACTAGGACGAGCCAGTCTTAGTTATCAAGAAATGATAACAATCTTTGCGTTTGGGAACCTGTAAATTCGGCCCATCACATACATCATGTGGACTGGAAAGCTATTACCACTTACACCTAACCCTTTTTACAAGACCTAGAGAAATTGGTGTTCTGATTTAATCAATTGGATGAAACAAGTCTCAATAGAAATTGAAATACCTGTACATTGAAACAAGAGTTAAAAGGGCATTCAAGCAAGAAAATTTGGACAACTTACTCAACGAATAACTTAAAGAAGAAAGATAGTGTTTTGCAATTTGGTGTGTTGTTTTGATTGAATGAATAATCTAAGTGAGGGGATTGGCCTCTAGCTGTTTTTTGGGGAAGTGATGCCTATAAGGGGGGAGTTATACAAGTATAAATGAAAACTTCAAAAGGGAACTCTTACAAGACCTGTTCAAAAACTTTTTTTTGGGAAATATCAAGCAAAGAGTCTGAAAAATGAAAAGGAAGCAAACTCTTTAAAAAGAAAAGAAAAAATAAATTTCGAGGAAAACCCAAAAAAATATTAAAAAACTCGATCAGGAAGAATTATAAACAAACCAACAAGTACGAATATGAGGAATACAGTTGAGTATTAATTGTAAATTTCCCCAAGGGGGGAGAATAAAAATGGATTAAAATTTTTGATTTTTTATAACGCTGTTTTGAAATTTTTTACTAAAATTTAATACGGTCATGTTTATGTTTTGTTTTTATTTTTGATTTAAAGATATTATTGACAGATTTAAGTATTAACAGTTTTTTTTTTAAAGGGAAAAGAATTGTACAATTTTTTATTTGTTTCCAGAGTAAAAGTTTATCAGTCCCAAAAACGTTTAGTTTAATTATTATTTCCCAAAAATTAATCTCTAGAAAAAAAATTCTTTTATGAGTAAAAAAAGTGTAATTGTACTTACAGCCAGCCACCATCGCCTTATTCTAAAGGCCGCTTTCCCGGCCCCCCCTTTTAAAAACGGGCCCCATGGGGGAGCCCAGTGAGGACCTCCATCGCCGCCAATGGGGTTTTTCAATTGCGCCGAAATTTCCCAGGCACGCCATTCTCTGACATCGTCAGTGTTAGCCTTGCACTATTCGTGCCGGGCCCGGCCCCCAGACACACCGTAACAAAATGGGGGCCCCGAAGTACACTCGTGTATACCCATAACCATCTTGGTTGAAGCCCCCACGTTGCCCCAAGGGCCCCCGCAACCCAAAAAGCCTTTCTGAACTTCCGGGCTTTCTCCTAAGGTGCTTGAGCCAGTTCAGTTTGCACCCCAGGAAAACCCCCCAGATACTTAACCGACCCTGTAGCTCTTGCTCCATTTTTCCCTGGGGGGCATGTATAGCCATCCCCCTCTTCTTCCTATGAAAAGTAAAGTTCCGTCTTGTTGGGTTTAACAGAGAGCCCCTTGTCCCTACACCACCTTTTGGGTACTCAATTCACCGGGACGATGTCCGCACCTGCTGCCAACTTACCAACGCCCAAAACACACATCGTCCGCGATGCCGAGCATATCCCCATCCCGTTCAGCCCCCTTAGTAGGTCATCAACCCACCAAGGACCACAGGAGAGGGGAATAAGATCTCTAGCTAGACATAAGACGATGGCCCCCGATGAGAAACAAGTGAAATACAGGCCAACCTGACCGAAGCTGGAAACAGGAACGACGTCTGACCCAACGCCACTAAAGAACCCAACCCTCAGGCACAGCGAATCAGGCAGCGGGAAAAACCACGACGAACTTAACAACTTTCCCGGTAAACACCCGGTTTTTTGACTATCGCATGGTGCGATATATCGTGTCAATCGTAGGTGATGTTGGTATCTTACGTGCGATCTTTTGGGTTTTTTTTAAAAAACGTGTGAAAAAAATAAAAATCAAATCATATTTATTCCACATAACACAAAAATAATAAATATAAAAAATCAAAACAAGGGAATTTTTCCCCGCATAACTACACGTCTGTGCGCGGAAGATTCTTATATTAACAAGATTTTGCGTAAATCAAAATGAAACTAAAAAATGTAATATTCTTATATCTAATATATTTTTACGAAAAAACAAATTTAAAAATTTGATTACTAACTCACAGGACTTAGATTAAAAAATTACTTGTTTTTAACATAAACATTTAAATTTAAGATAATAGAAAAAATAAAAGATACAATTTAAACAATTACTAAAAAAATTACTTTTAATGCATTATAAAAAAAAAAACACATTAAGAAAGAAAAGTAATAAATATTGAAAAAAAAATATGAAGTCAAAACTTTCAAAGCCACGGGAACTAAAGACACCCCTTTGGGAACGACAAAGGTGTACGGAGAAGAAAAAGGGGACTCTGGGCTTCCAGCCAATAGCATCAGCCACTTTCCCACCTTCCTCTTGATATGGCAACACGTCACTCTCCGCCTCGTTATTTTTTTGGGAAGATTTCTGTATAATTTTTGTGCAATATAAAACGATTTATTGTTTCAGAATTTCGGGTAACCCTTTGGGGTATTGTGTAACCAAAATTTTTGACCTATGCTTGTTAAATAATTTTGTTCAATTTTTGTTAAATAGATGAGTTTATTTTTTTTTTGAAATTAAAAGGGTTTTTTATAAAAATTGCCAATTTTTACACGGGAAAAATTTGTTAAAAAGTTGTAAGTTGGATATCTGTAATTTTTCTTAAAGAAATTTTAATGATCGACCTTGAGTGACCGCAAGGGGCTCCAAAAACAGGGGCGGTGCTCCACCCCACCCCAGTATACCGTACTGCAAAGGGGACTGCACGTGGCGTATACACAGCCCCTGCATGTTCCACACTCAAACTTCGCTCAGCGAGTGAATTTTGTAAATAAGTTTTTTTAAGGGACTTTTTTAACATTTGAACGTGTGGCCCCCAACACAGTTTTTGATCTAATATTACACCCTAAATATTTATTTTTGTTCCACACGTTTCAACAATTCCACGAGCCGCAGACAGACACTCGAGTGCGGATCAGCGCAGAGTGCATCCTCAGACACTCCAACCCTGGGCCTACTTGGTTCCGGCAAACTATTGGCAAGCATTTAGTTTTATCTACGTTCACAGTTAAAGAGTTATGATCGAACCAGTTTTTTTATCTTTGCCAGATCAACCTGAGGCCTCATTGAATGTATTCTCCCACGTGCTGCCTGCAGAAACCAAGACAGTGTCATCTGCAAACAAGAAAGGTTTTCCATTTAAATTCAATTTAGATATATTATTTATATAAATCAAGAATAATAAGGGACCCAGCGTGCTTCCTTGAACCACCCGTAATCTACGTTTGTTATTTCGCTTGATTGTTTATTTATGGAAACACCCTGAACTCTGTTCTCTAAATAGCTTTTAAACCAATCAAGAGCATTATTTTTCACTCCAAATGACTCCAGTTTTAAAAGAAGTTTGGACCTATCAACAGAATCAAAAGCTTTCGCCAGATCTAAAAATGACACTAAAACATGTTTTTTTAAAGCTATCTGATTAGAAAATAATTTTGGTTATGTCAAAAAATGCATCTGATGTATTTTTGTTTGATCTGAATCCGAATTGAATATCTGCAATGAGGTTGTGTTGGTTTAATAATCTGAGAGTTGGCACTTAATGCACTTTTCGATGATTTTAGATAGTGTATTCAAAAGAGAAATCGGTCTGTAGTTAGAAAATGCACATTTCGAACCAGACTTATAGATTGGAATGACTTTTTGCAACCTTCAATGTGCTCGGGAACTCACCAGTCCTATACTCAAGGTTAAACTATGTGCATAAGAGGTTGGGATGGACAAAAGAAGTTTTCTTTTATCATGTTTGGTGGTATTGTGTCCCACCCCGGTGCAGACCTCCCTTTAATACTATTTACTATATTTAATAGTTGCTGCAACGTTAACGGTCTCATCTCAAACACAGACTCCACAGCGCAGTCCGCATCATTCACCTCGACTGGTCCCGTGGGGTGGATTGCATTAGCTAGTTGCGAACCCACAGAGGCAAAATATGTGTTAAAAGAGTTTGCTATTTCTGTTAGTACAGTGGGGGTGACAGTGTCGCCAGGGCCAAGGAACACACCCACCGGGAACGCTTCCCCCGCCGCGGCTTCCCAGCCACCTCATTTACAATTTCCCAAAACTGTTTAGCATCAGATACTTGATCAACTTTGTCTTTGTAATATTTGTACTTTGCTTGTTTAATTATGGAGTGTAAAATATTCCTATATTGAACAAACTCATTTCTTAAAGTAGTGTTAAAAGGTTGATTTTTTAGCTTTTTGCTCAAGGTGTCTCTATATCGGATGGAATTTATAAGACCTGCTGTAATCCACGGTTTTAATTTACACTTTTTGGTTGTGCATTTAATTTGTTTAGAGCTTAAACTAATAATATTTTGTAAAATTTCTGTAAATTTAATTGTTGCAACATTAACATCATTAGAGCTAATAACATCGGTCCAACTTTGATTTAATAGTTTGTCTTGGACGTATTTCCAATCAGTTTTAACTATCAAGCTATTGGCATGTACAAAAGTGGGAGCCCTGTTGGACCTTATTAGTAAACAAGTAGCATAATGATCAGTTACGGAAGACTGAAGTACAACAGAATTGGCGTTTAACTTATTTGGAGATTTGAGAAAAACATGATCTATGCAAGTTCCGCTCGCGGGCCGTGTCACCTTGTCAATGCACGCCATGAACCCAGCTTCGCTCATCACGTCCAAATAGCGTTCCTGAAGTGAATTAGGAGGCGCATATCACAGTTCATATCCCCTACTACTATTTGGATGTCCCTCCCCCTCATAGACTCATTACAGTACTCGTTTATTGATTCAATAAAGATTGGAAGGCTAGAGCTAGGGCTACGGTAAACAGCGAGCAGATGACAAGGTGTCCCGGCCCAGTCGAAGGTCAGTGATAAGGCAGTGGCCACACCGCCCAGTAACAGCTGACTACATGACACTGTGAGCGCGTTATCTATGTAGATAACGATGCCATCACACTGATTAAGGCCGTTGTAAGTTCTAAACATGTTATAACCCTCAAGATGCATTAAATCACTTGCATTAAAACAGCGCTAGTGATAATCACATATTTTATATAATTATGAAAATTTATGGATATAATTGGATTTCCTGTTTTGACGTCTTTAAGAGTATTTGAGGTACAGTAGAACCTCTTTAATCTGAACTAATTAAAACTGGGGGGTGTTCGGATTATCAAATCGTTCGGATTACAGAACATATTGTTATTTTCACATAAAATATGGCTAAAATAGATCATACTTAAGGTTTAAAGAAAAGAGAGAAATGCTTTACAGTGTAAAAGACTGTATTGTTTATTCAACAAAGTACATACAATATAAACATTAACTTCAGTAAATAAAAATTATACTGCTTATCATATATATTTGATAATGTTGATTTTATAATACAAACGAGAAACTGAACAAGGTAAATATTTATAGAAAAACTGGAAAATAATCAATACATTCTACAGTAATTACATAAATTATTGAAAAAAGTCAGAAACTTTCCTCTGAATTAATGAAGATATGTACATGCGTATTTTTTTCTTTCTCGTGAGAGCAATCGGATTAGTGGACGTTCGGATTAAAGAGGTTTTACGGTATTATGTGACAACTGATTGATGGCAGCGCTTTGACACTAGCGCCAGTAACAACAGTTGCTTTGTTGTGTTGTTGCTATTGACGACAGGAGTTTGTTTATTGTTTTATGTTTTGTACACTATAACTGTGTTTTATTCACCCAATATTTGTAGTCTTCTGTTTGTTATCAAAATAATTTTGTGGTATTTAAAAAATTCCTTTTATTGGTGGTCTCATGTTCATGTTGTCAACCCATAGATGCTGATAACTCAGATTAAAATGTTTCAGATATTATCCAAGCTATTAAACTACCTAATTAATTTTATTAATCACAAAATCTGTGTCTTATATTGAATAAAGTGTTCTAAAATTGTTTGATGTACACAGGCAGTTTTCCTTTATAAAAATACAAAAAAATTATGAAACAAATTTTTTTGTTATATTTTTTAGGAGACCAATGAAACACTATTTCATTAATAATTCCCTTTAATGAAAAACAATGTTATGCATCAAAACTAATGCAAAGGAAGCTTTCTATTGGGTCGCCATTATGCTTTTACAGCATTCTTCTTTTTCCGTTACAACTTTTTGTCTACACCTACTGTGATATATCGCTGAGCAGTAATGTATTGTATTATTTCATGATATTTGATTGTGTTGATCACAATGACATCTATTTTAAATTAAAGCACTATGGGTTGAACCAGTCAGTAATAAAATTCTTTGGACCTTACCTGAGCAACCGCAAGCAAATTGTTTGTGTCAATGGTGAATGGTTGGAAGAGCTTCCAATTCAATTCAGAGCTTCTCAAGGCTCTGTTTTGGGCCCTCTTTTATTTTTAGTCTCAATCAATGACCTACCTTGTACAGTTGAGACAACTGAGACTACTTTGTGCGGACGATACTAATTTTATTAGTATAAATACAAAACTGGATGAACTTAATAATATCTCGAAGGAAACACTAGAACAGGCATCCCATTGGTTTAAATCAAATGGTTTTTTGCTCAATTAAAATAAGACACAACAGATTATTTTTAGCCTTAGATCCACTAAAACTAATGTAGTTTCAGATTCAGAGTTTGATAGTACTGTAAAATTTCTAGGTGTTCACTTGGACAGTAATCTTAATTGGAGCTCCCATATTGCCTTTATTTCTGCTAAGCTTTCCGGTGTATTGTTTTTACTTAGACTCCTCACTGATTGTGTGCAGCCAGATTATATTAGGACTGCTTATTTTGCATTTTTCCAGTTGGTGCTCAGGTATGGTTTAATACTTTGGGGCAATTGTAGCAGAATTCAGGAAATTCTTCTCATGCAAAAGAAGGCCATTAGAATAATTTCAGGTAGTGATATTTTGGCTCATTGTAAACCCATTTTTAATAGTTTTAAACTACAAACCATCATTAACATTTACATCTTTGACATTGTTATCTATATTCTTAACCGACCTCATTTATTGAATTTTAAGAATGACAGTCATGGATATAATACAAGAGGCAAACATGATGCTTCAATAGATACAGGTTCAGTAAAACACAAAATAGTCATATTGTTATTTCATTAAAAGTTTTTAATTTCTTGAGGCCTGTTAACAGCAAATATCCTTTTGAACAGTTAAGGACAAGATTTTACACATGACTTTTAGAAAACCCTTTTTACTCCCTTGAAGAATTTTTTAACTGCGGAAATAATATTATGTTTTAGCTACAGTACAAGTTCCTATCTGTTTATTGTTATTTATTTATTTGAGTAATCTATATATTTATGGTAACTATTTATTTGTGGTATTTATTATAAATAGTATACTTATAGCTTTGTTATAATTTTGATATATTTAAATTTGTTATTTTATTGTTACAGCTTTTATTTATTAACATTGCCCACTCTCAGAGATGTAATATTGTTTACTTTTGTAATTTTATACAATTCTTAAGCATAACATAGTGAGCCAACCAGGTCTACCACAACACTTGAATTGGTTTAGTTTTAAGAACACATACACGTACAGTGCTATTGACCCATACACGTACAGTGGTATTGACCCACCCGCCCATACATACACGTACAGTGGTAGTGACCCACCCGCCCACACATACACGTACAGAGGTATTAACTGTACTTTAATGGGCTGTACTGTATATTTAAGGCTTGACTTAGCAAATGTGTTGCTGTAACTCTGACTTTGTCGTTACCATTGGTTAATATGACAATAAATGATTTATTTTTATTTATTTATTTTTTTGTAAGACGCAGATCGTCAAGATATGGGCGATTCTTGATTCATGTCCGTTTTGGCTTAAATGGGGCCCATTTTCTGCTGACCGCTCGTTATTCCCAGATGTTCAACTTATTTGTCATTTTGAAATATTTTATTTTAACTATATAAATATTGTTAATTTATCATATTGAAATACTATGAAACCGAAAGAATGGTTGAAGATATTTTATTTCGAGAAATATAATAGTTAGCTGAGGGAAGGGGGTTATCGGGCCAGGAATTTCATACTCCCAGGCCAGGGAAAACTGGGAATTTGAAACTGGCAATGTAGACTGGTCATCTTGGATCTTAATCATAAACAAAATACTCTTTGTTACAGATTTTACAATATGAAACTGATGCTGTGTTTGAGAGTTCTGATTTTATACATCTAAGAATTGAGGGTTTTATTAAAATCCTGGAACAAGACGCCTTAGCGGCATCTGAAATAAAAGTATGGAGAGCAGCTGTGAAGTGGGCCAAGAACCAATGTAAGAATGAATAACTTAAGTTTTAAGTGCTTAGTGGAGTCAACTTGAGCTATGTTAGTAAACGTGTTACAAACATTGAAAAAAGCCGATCTCTGCAGAGTTACATAAAAAGTCATTCAGTGACAAAAAAAATAATCCTTGAGAGTGCTACATGTATTTTCATCTAACAAAACTGTTAACAAAAATTTAACATCTTAATACAATAGAACCTCATTTATCTAACGTAAACAGACCTCAATAATGTCATATAATTCAGTTTTATTACAGATTTTCACTAAGCACTATATAAACAATTCGGTTTTATTTGAGTGATCAAAACAAATATTTTATTGTGTGAATGTCAAAAACAAAAATAGAAATATTGTAATCTATTACGCTAATAACATTAAGTTTATATTTCAGACACTACAAATCTTGTACGAAAGGAAGTTATTTCTCTTGGAATAAGGTCAGTAGTACTACGGTATTGTCAATGACTAAACAAACACAACTTAAACTACGGTAATGTACAGCGACACCTAACTTAGTTAATACAGTGATGTAATAAATAAGCCTTGAACAATAAAGTAACACATTAAAAACTTTAATACAATGAACTTATTCTTGTGACTGGTCAGGAAACTACTGATAAAGAGTGCATAAACCAAATAATCGCTGCCCTAAAAGTACCATACACTCAACACATTGACATAGTTACGTAGTTTATCTCAGGGTACAGTTCTCGCTCAATATGTCCAGTGCAGTAAGAAACAAACTAAACAGTGCACTGGTTGGGACAAAATCTCACCAGGTACCGTACATAGAACTATTGTTTTACATAGCAGTCTATTATTTTCTTACAGTTTTTATAATACTATTACTTTTGGGACCAGTCCCAAAGCAGAATGCTTTCAACCTTTTTTCAACGGTGTATAAGAAAACAAATACTTACTGCAAGTACCATATTATGGTACCAATAGTGTTGATATGGTAACCAATATCAACTGGAAAAAAATACATTATATATGTTGAATATTTCCCAACTATAGAATGTAGCCTAAAGATGTTTACCTAAATAATAAGATAGAAACACACTGTTATTAATTTAAATATTTTAAAAGGCTTTTTTGAATAAATTATTTTATTTTTGTGCCTTACATTCAAAATCAATAAAAAGAAGTTGAAATGAAGTAATTAATTAGACGGTTTAAATCGTTTTCTACATTGTTAGAACCGTTTGTTTAACAGTGTTTTCTTTTTTGTTCTTCTCTGTCTAATACATTGTTTTCTCCACAGTGTGGAAACGTAGTGATGCTTGTTGGCAAAAGCTGCATCCAACCATGCTGAAATTCAGGCGTCATCGCCAAAAGCAGTCATTTGCTTTCAGAATTGCCTCCTTTTAACAAAAGATTGATTGTGTACACGCTAAGAAGAGTGGATCTGTATTCTGGGTATTTAATCCAGTAATAACAAGGTTACAACTACCCGGAAATAAGCTCAGAATTATATTATCAAATTCGAAAATCTGGATGACAAAGACTGTAGTTCAATCGAAAATAACAAAGCAGATTTACTAAAAATAAATTTTAAAGTCGCTTAGGATGAATTAGTTTTTAAATTATGATCGGTAATAGAATATGTGCAACTATAAACTACTTCGATACATGAGGCTAAACTGAACAACAGATAAATAATTATGTCATAACAAGAAATTCATGAAAACCTGGTGTAACCGAATGAAAACAATAGATGTAGTCAGCTAATATAAATAGGTCTAGTCGATATTGGTGACGAGATGCAGTCTGAAATATCAGCTAAGTGTCAACTAGTGATACAGTGAAGATTTTGGGCAGCTAAATTATAAACTTGTGAATAAAAACGAGACTGTGAATGATAAGGTTTCAGTTCAGTAAAAATTATTTTCCGAATTTCAAAATTCGTCATTTTTTTTAGAAAAGGTTTTCCAACATGTTTCTCCCTTACTTGGATTGATTCGTGATTGTTTTACAGTTTACGTCGACGTCAATTTGAACTGGGGACCATTCAGTGAGTTTACGAATCTAAATTATTGTACTTTACCACCTTTTACACTCCAACTGTGTTATTGTCTAACCTAGTCAGAAAACCGTTCAACAATTTGACAGGAAAAAATATCGTATGCGCAAATATTAAATGCAGTTTTGGCAATCCTAGGCGTTTTCGGAATAATAATTAATAGATATTCGCCGCAGATATATATATCTATTTTTTATTTAACATAAAATAAATCATTAATGTTGTCACACGCTGCTAGAACGCCATTACCGTATTTTATATGATATGATACAGTATTTTCTTACGTCAAATCATTGGACGATTCCCTGCTCAGATTAAAAACAAAATAGACCTCATCGACTCGCAAGAAATATACGATAATTTCAGTTCGGAAAAGGAGCTGAACAGTTCCTTGCACGTACGTATACTACAACCGAGATGAACTTTCACCTAGAAAAGATGAGAAGTTTGATTCTTGGGATGTATAATGACCCGTTCTCAAGACCTTTTTGATTGAACGGTCTTATTGATATGAACGAAAATATGCATAATTTCCATGCCCTACTGACTATTAGCATTGATTTTATACACAAATAGATTTCCCATCCAATGTTAAATTTTGAGTCTCAAAATATCAGCTGTTTTTGTGGTCCATTGTGGAGCCATAGTGTAGTCCCATGTAAATGTAATGCAGTTTAAACCAGCTGTGGTTGCGGGCCACACAAACTAACAAAATTACTGCCACAAATATTCCTATTAGATGGTTTATCTATTGTAGATTTATATAATCAATGCTATTAGATTTGTATCGGTAACAAGTCTTTTTGAGCATTTTGAACCGGATCTCTCGTCTCCTTTCTTGGGTCATAAAAACACTAACCAGCACTTCTGTTTTATTCATGCTATTTTAGGATAGGTTACAAGTGACTAGTAGACTCTACAACCAACATGTGTGATCACTACTTAGGTAACTATTTACAGTGATCGCTACCTTCCCAGCTCTGTTATTCACTTTTAATTGAACTAGTTCAAATCGTAATGAACGAACTCGTTCACTACGTCGACTAGTTCATTTGACTGGTGTCGTGTACTACCTATTCTTAGGCAGTGGCGGCGCGTCCACTAGGCAAACTAGGCGGCCGCCTAGGGCGGCAACCTGGGGAGGGCGGCAAAAAGGGAAAAAATTTTAAAAAATTGATTTCGTAATAAAACTTTATGAATATTAGCTTGATTTAATTTTACAGGTCAGCTTACTGATTCATTCTGTGAGAGACGTGAGTGACAGACGACACTCGACAGTAGTCGACAGTGTCGGTTGTGCGCTGAGGAAGGTGAAGAGGCGCGGGTTGGTAGTGTGCTGTGTGCGGGGGTTGGGGAGCGGGGAGGGGGCGCAGCCGCCGCCACGTACTCTCTGAGTAGCCGCGTGACCTTGAATGAAAGTTTCGTGTCTCTACATGAATCGGCGTTGTTGCCATCCCTGCTCTGCTCATAACGACAGTTGTGTTGTGACAGGTGATCAGATCAGTCAAGATTTGGCGGTTTGTTGTTACACTGTGACTGTGCTGTGTAGAGTGTTGTCTATATAATTTCAATAATACCTTATCTAAGGTAGATTAGTTAATTAGAAAACACCCTCCTTTTCCCGTATTTAAAAGTTTGACCTCATACAGCCTTGTGTCGGATGTGTCCTACAATGTACGAAGTGGAAAAACTGTATACAACATACAACTTGATATAGGTAAGTGAAGTAGTTAATAGTTTTAATCAGCTGTTACAGTGCTGCCTACAGCATATGTTTCTGTATAAATTAGCTGATACACATTCTGTATTATGCTTGGTCTGATACAAATTTACTTTTTCCAAGTATAAAACCATCATCAAAAAGATGTACAGTACCAAGTTACCAAGTCTTGGTAACTTGGTACTATTTCAAATGTCAAAATATGAAGTTTAAAATAATATTCTTGCAACTTATGAGCTTTCACACTCAAGAAATATATTTTGAAAAATGTAGATGTAGGTATCTCTTTAAATTTCTACATTGTGTAGTAAACTTCTACATATAATGTCTTAAATTTCAGGTAGATATTGTTCGTTATAATGGCTGAAAGAAAAAGACTATCTGGCTTCCAATACCGGAAAAGGAAAGCTGAGAAGGACAAGTTTATTTCAGAACAAAAAGGGTCATTTTTAAAGTATTTACGCCACGAACAAATCAAACAACAAAACACAGCGGATCAAGAGGAAGCGGGACCGGGACCCTCATCAGAAGCAGATTATCTACTTGAAAATAGTTGTAATAATTATGATGTTGAGGAGAACGTTAGTGAAATTCGAACAGAGGAAGTTAATGATGAAAGTGTAGGTACTGAAGAAGAGTTGAATGTGTCTACGCTAGAAAATCAAGACAATTTAGAATCAGAATCAGCTCTTGATTTTAATGACCCAGCTACTTGGCCTGACAGGTGCGATGACACTCTTAGGGTATCTCTTGTTCAACATGGTCCTCATCAGGAAAAGGATATTGATTTTCCACTCGATATCGGTCGTAGGAGGTTTTCAAAGAATCATTACAAAAGGCAACTAGCCAATGGTGAATCTGTCTGTCGTACGTGGTTACTATACTCAAAATCTAATGATTTGGTTTTCTGCTTTTGTTGTAAACTGTTCTTTAAATCAACTTCACCGCCAAGTTTATGTTCAAAAGGAACCAATGATTGGAAAAATATAGCTAAAATTCTGAGTAATCATGAAAAGAGCGACGGTCACATAAATTGCTTTCATGAATGGAAGGAACTTGAGCTAAGATTAAATAAAAATAAAACTATAGATGATCAAAATTTACGTCTGATGAAACAAGAAGAAAAATATTGGAAAAGTGTCTTGGAAAGAATAATTGCTCTTGTGCGAGTTTTAGGAGAACATGAGGAAAACACTTTCCTCGAAAACACTTCGAGGAAAACATGAGAAACTCTTCACAGCCGGTAATGGAAACTTCTCGAAATTTCTGGAATACTTGGTGCTATTTGACCCCTTGATGCATGAACATCTTCGCTAAATTCAAGACAACTGACAAAGGTACATTACTTGAGCAAAGATGTTCAGAATGAAATGATCAAACTGTTAGCAAACGCCGTGCAGGCTAAAATTATTTCTCTAGTACATGCTGTAAAGTATTACTCTATAATTCTTTATTGCACTCCAGACGTCAGCCATACAGAACAAATGACTGTGATTGTAAGATTTGTGGCTATCAGGAAACTACAAGTGAAATTCGAGAGCACTTTTTAGGTTTCATACCCTTGACTGAGACAACTGGTGCTAGTTTAACTGAAGCAATTGTTGAAAAGTTGAAAGAACTCGAACTTTGCATCGACGATTTACGCGGTCAAGGCTATGATAACGGAAGTAATATGAAAGGCGAACACTCCGGAGTACAAAAGAGAATCAAAGAGATTAACCCGAGAGCGTTTTATGTGCCTTGTAGCTCACATTCATTGAATCTTGTTGTTAATGATGCAGCGCATTGTTGCTTGGAGGCTACGAAGTTCTTTGCTTTGGTTCAAGAAATTTATGTTTATTTTTCTTCTTCAACACAACGTTGGAATACTCTAAAAAAACATGTAACTAACTTGACGCTTAAGCCCCTTAGTGAAACCAGATGGGAAAGTCGAATAGATGCTCTCGTACCTCTTCGATATCAACTGGGTGATGTTCATAACGCTTTAATGGACATTTATGAAGATCGCTCCTTAAATGGGCCAACAGGTAACAACTCGCGAGTGCAAGCTTTAGGTCTGGCAAAAAACATTGAAAAATACAATTTTATGGCACAGTATACTTTTTGAAATCAACATAACAAGTAAGCAGTTACAATCCAAACAATTCGATTTGGTTGCTGCCAAAGATCAACTAAGCAAAACTAAATCGTACTTACAAAAGTTACGTTGCGACGATGGCTTTGGAAGTATTCTAGTTGATTCCAGAGGAGTGGCAGAAGAGCTAAATATTCAACCAACATTTTAAACAGAAACCCTGCCAACTCGGTTGAAAAAGAAGAAAAAACAGTATGATTACGAAGCGGATGATGAACCTTTGGTATCCCCTCAAGAACATTTCAAAGTCAATTTCCATTTTGCCACTCTCAATACTGCAATCTCTTCTCTGGATGAAAGATTTCAACAGTTAGAAGAGGTTACTTCTATATTCGGATTTCTCTACAACATCTCTGTTAGGTAATAAGATACATAGTTCATATATTCTATAGTTATAAGAATTGAATTTTGGTATTTCACATTCTCACCAAAGCCAAGAGAGAGAGAGAGGGTTATCTGCCCTCAGAATAAACATCACGCCACTCCAAACTCGAGTTCTCATTGGTGTTCAGAATTAAACCCGCCTGAGGCGAGGCGAGGTGACGGTTTCGCCCCAGTAGACAGCACGACACTCTCGACATGTAAGCAACTCTCTCGCGTAGACCGCTAGATACTCTTGATGTGTACACAACTCTCTCGCGTGGTCTCTCTCTCGCCTAGAACGCAAGAACCTCTCGATGTGTACACAACTCGCTCGTAGTTTCTCTCTCCAACTCACCACTTTCTCTCTAACTTTGTTAACTTTCTCTAACTCTGTGCTACTCATCCAGACCTTCAAGAACTTCGTTTGTGTGGTGCGTGATCGGTCTTCTGGACTCTCGAAACGCTCGTACTTCCGCGACTACTCTTCAGTGCTCTAGGATTGTGACCAAGGAAGGTAGACTGGATTACCACGTGTCTCCAACTACTCCTGTTGGCTAAGTGTTCAACCAAGCTCTGTGGTGAGTCAATTCTCTCTAATTCATTATTTTATGTCATTAGTTGATTCTCCCGTCTGCTCCGGAAGAGCAGTGGTCCTCCGTGCTTATTAACAGAAACATTAACATTCTCTACCCGCATCATTTACCCAACATTTTTTGGTCCTCTCAAACCCCCAACATTTTTGGTCCTACGGGCCCGCATCATTACTTACTGAACATTTTTGCTCCTCCGAACCGGAACAATCTCCAAGGTGAATGCCGCAACCGCAACAACAAAGTACTTGATGGACGATTGTATGAATTTAGAATATTTCCTCTCAAACAATGAGGCTAAAGATATTGAAGGCCACGAACTTTGCAATGAAGTTCAAGCCATTGCTAGGAGAGTACCCAAGAACGCAAATCCACAAGATGTCCTTAACTTCATCATAAGCAATGACCTTAAAGATTGTGCCCCAAATTTGTCCGTGGCTTTACGGATTTTGCTGACTCTGCCTGTGTCTGTTGCCAATGGTGAGCGTAGTTTTTCAAAATTAAAATTAATTAAAACTTATATTCGATCTACCATGACGCAAGCAAGGCTTCAAGGACTGGCCACTCTATCAATTGAACAAGACTTGGCAAAAAACATCGACTTGAACGAACTGGTGACTTCTTTCACGAAGATGAAATTAAGAAAAATTAAATTGTAAAATGTAGACCTTCTCTCTGTTAACTTTTCACTTTTAACTTTTCCCTATAATGTATGTAAACTTTTAGAATTAAAGTCATTTCTTCTGTAAAATGATCGGTTTTTATTTTTATTTGATAAGTTCCTATTATGTACCTAATGAAATAAATACTCTGACACTAAGGGTTTCGCGTATAATTATCTATCATAATTATAGTAGTACTAGTAGCCACACAGGTTAGATTTTCCTCGTTAAGTATTCTTTATATTGTTTGTATTTGTATATGTAATTTGTGATTGTGTGTGTAAATTAATGTAAAAGTCTCGTTAAGTGCAAAAACAAAACAAAAGGCATAAGAAGTGGTGATTTCGGGTAAGGGGTCCAAAATTGAAGAGGAAAATGGAAACAAAAAATCTAATTGTGGGGGGGGGGCAAAAAATATCTTGCCTAGGGCAGCAGAATAGCTTGGGCCGGCCCTGTTCTTAGGCGTATTGTTTAGTTCATAATTACGTGTACCAAACTGATAACGTATGATTAAGGGTAAAATAAAATACAAGGAAGCGCACATTTTTTATTCATAACTTATAAAACTGTTTACTCTTAAAACTAAATTAAGATGTAAATTTGATATTTTGTGAAATAAAACTACTCGATCGAACTATGAGTAGTTTCTAGGGATGGACGAGTTTCGAAATTTCGGGAATTCCCCGGGAAATTATAATTCTCGTCTTGCGAGAAGGAAATTTTGTTACGATCGGGAATTCCATTCGAGAGTTTTTCAATTGTTATTCTAAGATGTAACCAACTGAATAGTTCGATCTCAACAACACGGTTATAATCAACATTCATGGTCAAGTTCGGATTTTTTCAATCAATATAAATTAAAGTGAAAGGATAGTAAAATTATGATAGACTTCTGTCTCGATTACCATAGAATGTAATTTATTGCTTATAGTGTGGCAGTGAAGTTACGTAGTGACTGACGACTGACAGTCGGAGTCGACAGTTGGGGTCGAACGTAGATGTGACGTTCTCACGACCCGTTCATTTGACAAGGCTCATCTAAGTAAACGAGATATCCAGATCACGATGCTCAAAAAAACTATTAAAGTCGAACAAGTTACCGAGATCTATGATCCAACTAAACAAATCTAGTATAGGACAGAACTGTTGACCGAAACCCAAATAATAATGAACGAAAACTGAGTGGGCCTATATTCCAATGTTTGTTCGTGTCAGTAACGTAAAATCATTCAATCAAACTGCTCCCGAGAACAGGTCACTTTACTGTCCAACAAAACAACAAATCTTCCTACCCATGGCAAAAGTCCATTTCTCTCATGTTGTACGTACAATGAACCGTTCTGCTCGTTTCCGAATTGAAATTATCGTATATTTCCCGTGAGGTGATTGTGATCCGTTTTGGTGTTTAATCTGAGTAGGGAATCATCCAATGATTTGACAGAAGAAAATATCGTGATGACGTTCAAGTATCGTGCGACGTAACAATATTTATTTATTTTCAATTGAATAAAAAATAAGTAGATATATCCGTAGGGAATGTCAATTAATAATTTGTTTGTGAACACTTTAGATCGCCAAATCTGCATGTAACAATTGCAGGGATACAATATTTTCTTCTGTCAAACTGTCGATCGGTTTCCTGACTAGGTTAGAAAGTAACACATATGGAGTGTAAAATGTATTATAGTACGATAATTTTGATTTGTAAACTCAGTGAACGGTTCCCTGATCATAATTGTTACTACTACGTCGATGTTAAATGCAAAACAATTCAATCCAAATCTTTTCTGATAATAAAACGGACGGATTTAGCAATACGGAACACAATTTTTATTGAACCGAAACTTTATCATACTTCTTGTGTTCATTTCATAAATTTATAATTTAGCTGCACAAATCTTCTTTGTATCACCAGTTGCCATTTAGTTGATATTTCAGATTGCATCTCGTCTGGCTAGGCATACATTTTCCGATTACGTATACCGTTGTCACTCCAATACGTCAGAAATTCCTCGTGATGTAATGATTATCTTTATATGTATCGAAGTAATTTCGAGTTGCTCACATTCATTACCAATCATAATTTATTAAAAATAATTGATCGTAAACGACTTTTAAATTTATATTTAGGTGCACAATTATTAAATTATTACTATCGATCCATTAAACTACCGGTATTTTGACATCTAGATTTACAAATTTGATTATATTTCACAGCTTATTTCCGGTTTATTATAACCACGTTATTACTGAATAAAATAACTACAGATCCACTTTTTATGTTGTATACAAAATCAATTTTTTGTTGAAAAGGGACAATTTTGAAAGCAATCGACTGTGTTTGGCGATGACGCCTGAATCGTAGAATCACTTGATCCAGCTTTTGCCCAAAAGCTTCGCTACCGTGATCGGAACTACCAGATAAGCCAGATCGACCGTGTGTGTGATTAGTTGACAATCACAGAGAAGAAATAGAGGTTGCTTTCTTATGACTACAGCGGCAGTTATTAATAGAATTAAAACAAATGCACATCTCTACAATAGTCAATACACGTGCAGTAATAAATACTAAGTTTATTCGTGAGGATTTGGGGGGAGGGGGGGATAAGGAAGGGACTGCCAAGATGCTGGCTCTGTGTGCAACTTCAGTTCCTAGTTATAATGTAGTTCAGTTAATTAATTGAAGAATTCATCCATGTCTAGTTTTTATGATGATTTTAATTAAAATTGGTATGTAATATGTAACTACCATTCTTTTATTTCGCTTGTTACAATTTTAATTCAGTTATATCAGATAAGATTGCTTTGTTTATTAAGTGTGTAATCTGTTATTGTTTAGTCTAAACCTGTTTGATTTTTCTGTTTTGTGGATAGCAGGCAAAAAATAAAAAGATTTAATAAAAAATAAGGAGTACATAAATGTGCCTTAACATTAATGGTTAAATTTCCTACTAGATCACGTACCAATAAATTATTATTACTATAAAATGATTCGGTTTATTTGTTTTATCTACTAAGTTTGAAAATTAATGTATGAAAGCTGGGGAAAATTCCCTCCGAAAATTTCTTGAAATTTGGGAGGAAATTAATTTCCCTCCCGAAATTTGGGAGGAAATTAATTTCCCTCTCGTTTCCCTCCCGAACCTAAAAATCTCCTCTCGTCCATCCCTAGTAGTTTCGGATGCTTCGAGTTGAGTTCGAGTAGTAAAATACTCAAAGTTTCGAGTACTCGCACACTCCTACTTATTTGTGATCATTTAATCAATCTTTAATTGCCTAGTAGTACACATGTAGGCATACATTTTGATTAGCTAAGTAATAGGATTTTAGAAATCGAGTTTATTTTCCTTATACTTCTAATGAAACTGAAAAAACTCATTGAATTTCTAATTTGTTGTGTCTTTAACACAAGTTTTTACACAAGTTCGCTGTAGTACAGTCGTATGTTTTTAACTCTTAATAGTCTTCACCACCCCTCTGAAAAACGCTAAAAACATGGTTTTTGTAGTGTCCTGTTTTGGACATTAATTTTCAATGGATTGTTTAAGCATTCGGTAATCGTAATGTTGAAGAGTTGCGGCATGCCCCTTGTACCTGATATTTCAAAGAATGAATTAAAATATATAGATATTTTTATCTGAAATGTTTGATTTATATGGTTTTTTGTAAGGTCACCAAGGGTTTTTGACCAATATTTACAAACCTCTAAGGTACAAGAGGCATGATGCAACTCTTCAACTAAACCAAAGTTTCAAGACCATCCGTTGAAAAAAGCGTCCGAAATAGGAGACTACGAAACCATGTTTTGACCAAAAACCGCACCGGCCATCAGAGCCTACTGCACTACTGGTCCTTCAAAAAACAGGATGGTCAACTGGCGAGACGACAGCCATTTGTTTCCCTCGAGCACGCACACTCCGCACATCGTACCCACACTGTGATTTATAACTAATCACATCTTTTTGTTCTCTTCGTATATGTTTTAACTGGAAATTCCGTTTTAGACGTCTCTAGTACAGCAGAAGCGTCAAGTGGCGACTACAGGGGTGTCCGCCACGAGGATCATGCCTGGCCGAGTACAGAACCCCCAACCTCCCCCTCAACAGACACAGGTCAGTTACTCTTCGGCCATTAACCACGAGGTTAAGTTTGTTTTTACATTTTTTGTCTAAGCCTACTACTTTTGAATCCAACAACGTATTATGGTAATGACCCTCCCACCCATCCAATACGTACTATGGTGATGACCCTCCTACTCACCCAACACTTATAATGGTGATGAACTTTCCACCCACCCAACATGTACTATAGTGATGACCTTCCCACCCACCCAACACGTACTATGGTGATGACTTTCCTACGCACCAAAAACGTAGTATGGTAATGACCCTGCCACTCATCCAACATGTACTATGGTGATGACCCTCCCACCCACAGGAGTGTCATCAAGAGGAGTAAGTGTTGGGTGGGTGGGAGGGTCATCACTTACTCAACACAACATTATTCATTATCAGTATCAAAGTGTGGGCTATTTGTAGATGATATCAAAGTCTTGCAAACATGATATCTAGCATTATATACCAGGGTTTCAATCCAAACTCCTTCCCTGATCATGTCCAGCTGGCTTGTCCTTCAAAACACTCTGAGAACAGAATTCCCAGTCACTATAACACCTCTCGCGTCTTTTCAAGCTCTATAAACAAAAACCAGGAAAATTCAGAAAAGATTAACCTTACTCAACCCTTCTCTCACCCTTGTCCCAAAAACCCCCAACCTAGACCAACACGTGGTCGTGTTTTTTACAGTAAGAATTTTTTAGATTTAGTTCAAAAACAGTACGGAGTTCCGTGGATGGGCCTAGAAAACATGTGGGCAAAGTGTACCAAAGTTATTTAAAAATAACTCACCAAAACATAAGAGGCCTTGAGTCGAAATTAGAGCCTTTCCAAATTTTTATTGAAGACCAGGAACCAGATATTATATGTATACCAGAACATAACCTACAATTGCATGAATTTAATGTACTGAAAAATAAATGGTTTTAATAATGTAGCAGCTTATTGCCGCTCAAATATAGAAAGAGGTGGGGTTTCAATTTTCATGAAGGAACACATAAGAGTACAAGGTCTTAGACGTCTCTGAATATTGTATTGAGGGCCTTATTGAGCTGGCAGCTGCCAAAGTAAAGCTTATGGATGGAGATTTGCTCTTGGTAGCTGGCTACCGGCCCCCTAACAATCAACATGATGTATTTTTTGATTTATTATCCAACTGCTTGTGCCGATTTGGCTCAGGGTGCTGGGGAACTGTTGTTATAGGTGACTTTAACATCGACCTGGCAACTGATTCATTTACAGCTCATAAATTTGTAACTATTATGTCTTCTTTTGGCTTGATAAACACTGTAACATCATTCACTAGAGAATTTAAAGGCTCGAAAACTCATTGATCATGTGTTTACAGATTTAGATGGCAGTCAAGTTGATACTGCAGTGGTAGTTTCAGCTTTATCTGACCATTATGCTCAGACAGCAGTAATAAAACATCAAGCTAATACTGACAATACGTCCAAATTCAGGGTCACACGACCTATATCAGCCAGTAACAAGCATGTGTTTAGGACATTACTTAGCCGTGAGAATTGGAATGAATTGTATTCAGTTCAAGATATTGACGACAAATATGCTATTTTCCAAAACAGTATAAGATACATTTTTGAAACATCTTTTCCTGAAAAAAAGGTTAAACTAAAACAAACAAATAAAATTAAACTGAGCACTGAGTTATACAACCTTTGGCAACAAGTACAAGAATTGTATATTAGCACAAGAGATCTTGATTCTATGCACTTCATGAGGCAATATTACTTGAGGGTAAAAAATACCTACAGAAACCTCATAAGAGATAGCAAATCACAGAATATTTTACGCAAAATTACTACATCTGAAAATAGAACCAGGACAATATGGCAAGTAATTAATGATAACAAATCAGGACAATCGCAAACACATAAAGTGACTGAAGTAGTAAAGGACGATGGTGAAGTAGTTGATAAACCAATATTAATGGCAAAAACTCTCAATGATTATTTTGTGAAAGTGGGTGAGATGAAAGATACTGGGTCGAGGCCAAAAACTGTGCTGATAGATAGCAACATTGTAAACTCATTCTTTTTTCGCCCAGTGACGGAAAAAGAAGTAGAACTTACTGTAAAAGGGCTGACGAACAAGAGGTCGGCAGCATCAGATGGTATATCCTCTATAATTCTTAAAGAAACTGTTGACTTGCTGACCATGCCTCTCAGCCACCTGATAAATTCATCTTTTCAGCAGGGAAAGTTTCCTACAGCCCTAAAACTTGCAATTATTAAACCAATAAAAAAGAATAAAAGTGATAATTCATGTCCTAATTTTAGACCAATTTCCATTCTATCAACGGTATCGAAAGTGTTTGAAAAAGTAGTATTGACAAGGCTCTGTGATTTCCTGGAAAATAATAACATTCTTTTCAAAAATCAGTTTGGTTTTGTAAAATATAAAACAACAGTACATGCCATGTTTACTCTTATTTCTAACATTACTAAATCTCTTGATTCGAGACTGTTTAGCTTGGGGGTATTCTTCGATCTGAGCAGGGCGTTCGATAACGTAAACCATGATTTGTTGTTGAAGAAATTATCGCTATACGGAATAAGAGGTTTGGCCCAAGATTGGTTCAGTTCTTACCTGACAAATCGTAGGCAGTTTGTTGAAATAACAGCTACGGATGAACATGGTTGTATAACAGCTCATCGTTCTAATGAAAAGAGCATTGCTAGTGGAGTGCCACAAGGATCCATCCTCGGTCCTGTACTGTTTCTGTTATTCATTAACGATTTGCCAAGCAGTATTACATCAGGCGAGTTATGTCTCTTTGCGGACGACACGTCATTGTCTGTATCTGGCTCCAGTACGGAAGATCTTGAAATGCGTGGCTTCATTGAGGCTAATAATTTGCTCCAATGGTTTGACGAAAACTTGCTCACACTTAATGCAGACAAAACTAAAATTCTTGATTTCCACATAAATTCAAACAGAGCACAAAATAACATTGGTATAAATATTTTGTTGGGTGTAAATGAAATAGACACTTCTCAGTCAGTAAAATTCTTGGGTCTCCATCTGGATAACACACTTAATTTTCATTCTCACATTGAACTCGTATGTAGACGGATTAGCTCAGGTATTTTTATTTTGCACCGCCTCTAGGTTGGCCAGCGTGGAGGTATTGCTTTCCGCTTACTATGGTGTAGTTTATCCTCATTTGAACTATGCTGTATCTATATGGGGAGCTGAAAACTCAAGGACCTTGTTCCTTTTCCGGCTCCAGAAACGGGCTGTGAGAGCAATTTTTGGTCTCCGTAGACGAAGGTCGTGTAGGGAAATATTCCGTGTCAGTAACCTGTTGACATTTCCCTCAATTTACATATTATCTTGTTTGATATTTGTCAAGGAGAACCTTTCATTATTTTCAAGTCAAAGTCCATCTGTTCATAATCACTTTCTCCGAAACTGTACCGACTTAAAAATTCCTCAGTATCGCACGTCTTTTTTCAAAAATCACCTTTTTTATAACGGCATCAAATTTTTTAATAAATTACTTGTCAAGCTCAAGTTGGAGTCAAACCTTTCAAAATTCAAAAAAAAGTTTAGAGTCATTCTCGTGGATAGATCTTACTACAGCGTTCATGAGTTTCTTGCTGGCGGTTCTTAGGAGTTATTCATATGAATATAACTCAGCACATGTTGTGCACCTTAGATTTATTTAGTTATTTAGCTAGTTAAGAAATATAAATAGCATCTTATTATGTAACCAGATAGTTCTTTTTTAATTTTGTAACACAGCATTTCACTGTTGACTTGGTTAATGCAATTGTATTGTCACTTTAACTGAATAAATGACTTATTGACTTATAGATAAACAAGTACGCTATCTTGGTACAACATCTAACAGACTAGATTAGATCAGACGATTAGATTAGATTCTAGTCTAATACTCGGACTAGTAGGTAATAATGCCATTGCAGAGGTGAAGTGCCCTGAATTGTGTAAAAACTTGACACCGAAAGAGGTAATAAAAAAGAAAAGATTTAATGTTTGGATGGTCATTGATGAGGGAGGGGTAGGCTGTGTAAATGACAATCACAATTATTATTACCAAGTCTAGGGTCAGTTACACATTAAAAATAGGGATAGATGCTTCTTCGTGTTGTGGACTCCTTTGGGGGCCTGAGTTGAAGTACTACATCGGGACAGTAATTTTTGAGAAGATAAAATGTTAGAACTACTCGAAAGATTTTTATATTGATTGCCTACTGCCAGAACTTATTGACCCACAGCACACCAGATCAATGCCTATTAGAAACTCTGCATATATTGTGGAAGCAATGAAGAAGACAAAGGCTAGAAAGAAAAAGGAAAACTGAAATTATTAGTTGGGCCTATACTTTATGGATTTTTTGATTTTTCATAATTTTGTTGCATTTGAAAGTTTTAAACATTTGTGCAGTGCTTTTATGTAAAAGTATATATTTTGAACAGTATACAGTCTTCAAACATTAGAAGAGAAGTTGTTCTTATTGCAATTCTGTTATTGTATATAAAATATGCAACTTCAACTTCACTCTGATACTGGTTCATTTACATTCAGTCAACATACTTTGCGTTGAAAGGTTAAAAATGATTTGTCAAAAAACACTTGCTATATGCCTCTAACTTGTGGAATAGATTTAACGATGTTAACAATATGAAGATATGGAGAGAAGAGTGTATGGCAATTTTCACACTGGCTGACACAACACCGACCTGACGCAGACACAATCCGATGCTGACCCGATTAATTTTACTCTGCTTTCACATAAAACAGTAGTCGGTGACTGATATCGGTAAGTGTGCTTTCTTCTGTTTAGTAAACATGGCTGGGCTGTATCTGAAGTATTTATTGTATTCAAGACACGGGAATAGGAAACTAAAACGGAGTCACTAGGCTCACCCGATTATTAAAGTTCTTACTTTACTAGGCAATTTACATCACTGCCACATCAATACCACTGTAGGTGTATGGGCGGGTGGATGGGTCAATACCACTGTAATATGTTTGTTTGATTTTCAATTTGATTTAACAATGGATAAGTTCTTTAATGCACATAAAATAGAAATTTGTTCAAACAATTTTCATTTAAATATTAGACATTTTTGAAAAACCTATTTGTGATTTTCCTTGCATTTTTGTCAACTCTGTACTAGATAGTCTATAATGTGTTGTGTTAACTATTTGTTTAAGCCATGTAGACATGTGGGTGTGTAATTTGTGATCAGCTATAGCTCAATGCACATAAAATGTGGTCAATACCAATGCACATAAAATGCGTGGGTGGGTCAATACCACTGTATGGGTGGGTGGATGGGTCAACCCTCTTGAAGTTTATGGGTGGGTGGGTAGGTAATTCAGTATCACTGTACGTATTTAGAAGGCTCATTTTGCAACCATATTTGAAAAAAACGAGTTGCAGATGGAAGAAAGAATTACGATTTTTTCAAAACTAGTAAAAAGGTACATTTTATTACGTTTGGTTATTGTATATTGTAGTCCACTTTAATTTCACTCATAATTTTTATTCCATAAACAAGGCTTTGAATCAGTTATATATTAGTATATCAACACCGTAATTGATATACTAATTTTTTAATTTTTACAAAATCTTACGGTTGTCTTGTGTAAAAAAAACAAAAACTAACATCAAATTAAATGTTTCATCCACTGTTGTTGGGCTGATATTGTGTCGGCCAGTGTGAACACAGCCTATGACATCTAATTGGTACTGTTGTAGTAATACCATCAGCTTTTTTTCCAGAAACTGCTCTTTTCTGTCATATGTGACATGTGCGCAATAGATTGAGAAAATGCACAGTCTTATCTTTGAGGAAGGTAGAGATTGTTGGACATTTGCCATCATTACATGAAAAATACCAATCACGTTGTTTTGATTTGGTAAAACCTAAGCCTTTTTCAAGTGCTAAAAACTAAATTAAATATACACAAACATATTTTAAAATTATTTTCTTAAACTTATAAATTTATTAACATTAACTATATACATTTTAATCTAGAGCCTAGCATGGGGTACAACCAATTGAACTAATAAATCTAAAAAGTTTTAACTGGGTGAATTTTTAAATTTTTTATTTATTTATTCTTAAGACACCAATCTTCAAGATATGGGCGAATATGGATTTCGAATGAGTGTAGATGAACGAGTGAAGTCATTGTTACTATCTGAGTTTGACTTAGCTCAGAATGGACTATTTATTATAGCCCAATACCCAGGGCAACTACGGGACCAACAGCTTTACGTTGAATTCGAACCACGTAGTGTTGGTCTGATTTTCAGCTAACTGACAAGTCTGACACTCAGTTCTCTTTCCTACACAACATCTGAACCTTGATTACCATGCAACATGGACACCCCAGACTTCTCTCGTAGAGTCCATGGCAACAATTGAGCGGACGCCGAATCGGTATTAAGAGGACCGAGCATATAACCTATCGCCTACAATTTCCCAAACACTTTGCACCCAAGTAGCTGGGTTACAGCACTGCGCCACCATAATTAAATAATGAGCTGCCAATATATCAAAATATCAACTGAAAAAAATGTTAAATTACAGTAAATATATTATTCCAATCAGACTGATATGAGATTACATTAACTAAGCATAAAAATATAGTATCCAAAAAACACTATTAATTTAACACTAGGCATGCACCATTTAAAATGATCTGAGACTCGAAAGGACAGAGACTACTTTCTAATCTAAATGAACTATTATTTACTATAACTACTACAGTTACATTTTAACCAGAAAAAACAAAAAATAGTAGGAATAGAACACTACAGGAATCAAATTATGTTTAAGAACGTAATTTTAGAACATGTTTGTGGATACGTAATTTAGTTTTTAGCACTTGAAAAAGATTTGGTTTTTACTAAATTGAAATGTTGTGATTGGTATTTTTCAAGTAATGATGGGAAATGTCCAACAACCTTTGTCTTCAAAATAAACAGTAATGATACTCCATCATTAATAAATTTCAAAAATAAAGTCTTATCTTTGATTTTTGAAAGGCTTTCGACTATAAATTACCCCCTCTTATTTGTTAAACTGAAAAATGTACACTTTTCAGTCAGCAGTTTATGGTGGATTAGATCCTACCTTTCTGATTGGCAACAGTGTATACATGTGAATGACAGAGTGTCAATCTTTAACATCTACTTCATCTGGCAGACATCAATGCTCAATATTGGGTTCTTTGCTAGCTCAAGATAATTTTGCAAGCCCATTGGCCATATAGCATCTGGGATTTTTCTTTTAGTAGAGATACTTCTATTTAAGTCAGTTTATGATTTTTCAAGTACTTATTCTTAGATATGTATATGTTTGAAATTACACTTATAATAAGTTGTCTTTGTAAATATGTAATAGACGCTATTATGCAGATATTTCTGTCAAAAAGTATGTTTGAGTTTGCTATTTTTTATACACTTGTGACATAAACTCAGTATTGATATTCCAAAGCAAGACATTAATACTGATGATTTACAGAATTATGCCCATTGTGATATAAACTGTTTAAATAATAACTGTTATCCAGATCAACCAAGATAACAGGCCTTAACGTTGCCAATAGCAAATTCTGTGTTTAGTTTTCAAAAGTAATTCATTTTCCTAACACTCAAGTTTACAATAAGATAAAAACCCACAAATAAAAATGTTGTTATTTATGAAATCTTTGGTGTCTTAGCTCAACCTTACTCATTCAATAAAAGCTTATTATGACATTATTCAGTGTGTTCAAATTATTACTCCCTCTGCTTCTGCTTACTATCTTTTACATTATATTAATTATTAAATATTTTATGACATATTTTTTTTTCAATAAATTTAATCTTAGAGGCATGCGTTATACTGTACTATAATCAAACTAATTAATAGCTGTGTTTCCAAACAAAGCTGTTTCAATCTTTAGTCTGGCTTACGCATATCTTAAGTAAGTGAAAAATCCTACAACAATTTTTACTTGGTGCTTGTCCTTGGGTACAGCCACTCTGAGATTGCACTGCTCTTCTGTGGGTCCACTTATACTCCCTCGCATTGACGGTGTGTTGGCTCGGTGGCTTAGGGCAAGTTCCAAGGTTCGAATCCCCAACTGAGCTAACAGTTAGCACTTGACTTGTTGCATAAAGTACAAAGTTAAATGTACTGTACAAGAATGAAGTTAAAAATTTTTATTTTTTAACTTCACTCTTAAAAAAGTTTTTTTTTTTAGTCCATATGTCCGAGATAGTTGATCTGCTTCTGGAAGAGGTTACATTTCTTATAATTCAACTTAGATTGGCAGCTCATAATCTAGTTAATAATTTTCCCAGATTGTTCAAGTATTGTTGGTCCTCAGCGGCATACCAGAAGATTTTCAAGCCGCAAGGACTCTTTGATCTCTCCTAGCAGCTGGAAGCACCACCCACAACGCAATGCTTTACAGGAAGGAGGAAAGCCCTCCCAATCAGCAGTGTCTGCAACATTATCAATGGAAGGTATCACATTTTTATAGCTTTTAATTTGATTTTGACATCATTACAACCTCTCCTTATAATTTTTCTCATGAATAAAGACTTTCTTCTTTATATGTTAATATATGAGAGAGGATAAAAAACTCAGGTTCCCATGCGTTAAAAAAAAGTATACTAATTTACTTCTTTTGTACATCATTTTAAACATTAAAAGTTAAACAATTTTTTTCTATAACCGCCATTTCTATCCAAGCATATTTGCAAACGATGCTCCCATTACAAGTTTTGTTTACCCATGTCTTAAAATTCTGTATCCCACTGCTGGACAAATTGAGTAACTTTTTTCTTGGCGTTATCATCATTATTAACCATATTCCACACAATACCCAAGTGTTCCATCAATTTTGGTAATTAGTAAGTGGTAATTACCTGGAGCTAGGTATGATGGATGATGTATGACAGCGTAGCAATCTCTCAGCAAATCTCGTGATTGAAGAAAGATTCGAGAATTGTCATGGAAAAGCCACTGGACAGTCTAGCTTTGCAGTGGTTCAGAACTGCTAATCTAAGTTTCAGACTAAGAAATTAGTGTTTCAGTGCCGCAATATCTGTAAGAATTTGTTGTTGTTTCAGAAAACATAGTCAATCAAGAACAACTCTTTCCTGTCACTAAAGAAGAATGCCATGACTTTTTGCTAACAGTCTGTGTTTGTTTAAACCTCTGCCCTAAGAGAAGTCGAGTAACCAATCATGTGACCATTGCTTGGTTTTAGGAGTGAAAACACTCATGTTTTGTCTCTTATAACAATGGAGTCTAAACTTGTGCCTTGTTGAAGAAACAGCTGGACATACCAATAGCGGATGTTTCTGCTTCTGGTTTTAATTGGTTCAATTTTAACCACATTACACACACCAAGGTTACACTGTGGTTAAACAAACCATATTTATGTATGTGTATGGTTGGGCATGCGGGTTAATACAACTGTACGTGTATGGGTGGGCAGGTTGGTATCCCAGTTTTTCTGTCAAAATATTTCGAATTGTCATGCCAGAAACCTTGATGAGCAAATTTACTAAAAGTGATATTGGAATTTCAAGCAGTATGCTCTTGACCTTTAAAAATTGTAGGCCCATCTCAGCACAAATGTTGCGTCTGACAGTAATGACGATAGAGAGATCCATCTTGGATGACAGCTTAGCCTACACTGAGTAGTATTAATAGCATAATGGGAGTGGCGTGGATACAGTG
This sequence comes from Stictocephala bisonia, assembly GCA_035578905.1. Taxonomy (NCBI): domain Eukaryota; kingdom Metazoa; phylum Arthropoda; class Insecta; order Hemiptera; family Membracidae; genus Stictocephala; species Stictocephala bisonia. The sequence continues at coordinate 127,998 of JAQJVL010001210.1, read as the reverse complement.
TGGATCCATCAGTGTTGTCAGACCTGGCCCAATTCGTCTCATTACCGATCTACCTTGGGAACCTTATTTTACAATCAACCTTCTCATTTAGTTGTTATATATCATTTTTCTTATTTTGGATTCTGTATAGTATTATTTGGCTTTATTTTTCTCAAAGTAATATTAAAAATATTGTTTCTGTAAGTTGATGTTGCATGTAATGGTTAAAATTGCTTATATAATTTATATTATTTTATTATGAGAAACTAGCACAGTACCCGTACTTTGTACAGGATTTACGTTGATTTATAATGTGCTTATTAGTGATGGGTCGGTTCCATTTTTTTCGGTTCCTGGTTCTCAATTCTGAGTACTTTTTGAGAAAGTCTCAGAAAATTTGGCTTAATACCTGTACGCCAGAGTAGGTAAAATAGGAGAAGACGAGGCTCACTTTTTTGTGGTTTTCCAAGATGGCGAGGGTCACGTGCCTCAGTCCTATGCATTTTATACTATAACAAATGCATTATTTTATATATATATATATATATACTATAACAAATGTCATAGTGCATCTGGTTGCACAAACCAGATGTTAGTATGACAGGTGTGTATGACACTCGTGATTGACCTTGTCACGCATGCGTACGACTTTTCAAATGCTACGCTCTGATTGGTCCTCCCTCTTTCTCTCTTTTCTTCTTCTTCTTACTATTTCCTACCTATCCCCTCATTCTCTCTCTAGCGCTCGATCTGAACGAAATGTGTACTATTGTTGCTCTTGCGTTTTGATTTGACTAGAGTTTAAACTATATTCCTTTGGCTATATACTGAACTATATTCCACTTTCAGAAATTACTAATAACAATTATTTCTTCTTAACTAAATTAAATAGTATCCTAACATAACCATGGAATCCTAATCATCCGCTTTGAACGATAACCTTGTTCAAGCCCATTTGCTGTAAGTTTAGCACTTGCGGTCTCATTTTGTTCTAAGAAAATAATATCATTTCAAGTGGATTTATTTAATGAAATTAGATTGAGTTATCCAAACATCTATTTTCATTAGTTTCAATCTCTTTCTAGTAATTTCCCTGTTCTCAAACAGAACTAGTGTGTTTTCATGTTCCATCTCATGGGAACAGAATAATCTGCAAGTCATCTGTTGTCTGAATCAGGGGTCAGGAAGCGCTACTAATGGACATTCTGGCTTTGTCTGATGCTTGTTTTATTCTATATGGTCCTTTAGGCATTACTACACCAATCATCCAATTGTCATGAAACTTGGGAAGTTGTTTACTACTGAGATGTTTTTATAGTACTGGGTATACTACTGGGATGGTTTTATAGTACTGGGTATACTACTGGGATGGTTTTATAGTACTGGGTATACTACTGGGATGGTTTTATAGTACTGGATATACTACTGGGATGTTTTTATAGTACTGGGTATACTACTGGGATGGTTTTATAGTACTGGGTATACTACTGGGATGTTTTTATAGTACTGGGTATACTACTGGGATGGTTTTATAGTACTGGGTATACTACTGAGATGGTTTTATTCATATCCGATTCTAGATCTCCGCTCCTTTGGCCTTTAAAGTTTTAATGTTAGTCTAATGTAGTTATATTATTTACTAAATAAATCATCAGCTGTCAAGAAAAGCAGTCTAATTTAGCTGTCAAGAAAAGCAAATTCTTCATAAGAAGACTTATGAAACAGGCTTATGAAAGATTTTTTTCTTTAGTTGATCTTATTTCTTTGGTCCTCAGATGTAGGAACAAAAAAACAAAAAAATTTATGAAGAAATTTGATAACAAGTACTTTTTATTCTCTGTATTTGGAGAAAGTTCCCTTATTTATTTTATTTCCATTTATAACTTTTTGAACTTCCATACATCCAGTGTTTGCCTGTCCAGTAGACTTTTCAAATCACTACCAAAAAAATACAACACAAAAAGTTATGTGCCCTATAACTAAGAAATACAAATTTATCGTGTAAAATGCCAAAACTACATACAAACGACAACAAAACAAAAACTTAAGAGTTTAAACTGAGATTTAGCGGCCAGCTTAAGATAATTTGTCCCACACTCTTTTAATACTATCTTTTAAGATACGTTGGCAAAGATACTCAGAGAGGCAGTTTTGAAGAAGAAAGTCATCAGCAAGTGTTTTAAAATAGCTCGTTTTTCATTTGGTCCTCAGGCAAATATTATAAAATTTTAATCAAACTTATGACGGAGACTTCAAAATATATTTTGTTCTGTAAATGTAGTATTGCAAAATGTTAGAATTTCTGGTTGAATAATTAATTGTGATAGTGATTTTTTTTTTAATCTATAGGAGTGTGATCTGACAAATAAGAGGCAATGGAGTATAACAATGAACAAAGTGGTAGGATTTGAGTTCTTTTGAAGTGTTGCTTACACATTTTCCTTGGTTCACTGTGATTACCACTGTACATGTATGGGTGGGAGGGTGGGTCAATTACAGTCAAAGGGCCGACTGACATCAGGAATTTTTTCCTGTCAAACAAATCTGTTGTAGATATCGAGCAGGTTTTTGACAAGAACTCATTTGAATTTAACTGGGAAGCTAGTTGGATAGGTAGTTTTCTGATTGTCGCCCAGCATGTTTTGAGATATTCAATAACTTAAAATATAACAATACATAAATCAAATGTAACAATATATAAATTATGTGGCGTTAAACTGTATATAAATATGCGGATGGGTGGATAAGTACGTCTGTACGTGTATGGGTGGGTGGGTGAGACAGACAGTAAGGTTAGATATGACAGTTGGACGACTAATAAGGTCAAAGTGGCAATGGGAATTGATTAAATTAATAAATATTTACTTTCAGGAAGATATCAATTCCAATAACAATGAATTAATTGGCCTGGATGTTGGATGGAATTATAGAATGATATTGAATGGGGATGGATTTAAAGTCAATGACTGTACTGTATGCTCAAAGTGAGTATTCAGGCTGAGGTATTGCATTCTGGCTTTGTCAGTCCTGTCCGTCTATAATCAGTCTTATCTATATCTTCAGTGGGGACAGAAGTCAGATTGTCCAGGACTCAGTTCCACTTCATGATATAAAGATTAACCTTAATTTTAATTATAAATAAAGTTAATCTCCCTTCCCTTTTATTTTCAATTCAATTCAAATTCATATTTAAAACCCTTCAAAGCTGTCTGCAGTTATACGTTATGTAAGATTTATAGCTTCTGAGTTTCCATTGACTATGTTATGGGTATTTAACAATAAGTATTTTTATTTATTTATTCATAAGACGCCGATCGTCAAGATATGGGCGAATATGGATTTCGATAAAGTGTGATGAGTGTAGATGAGCGAATGTAGTCATTGTTACAAACTAAGGCCGACTATTCCTTAGAAAGTGTCATTAATTAATAGCCCAATGACAAATGAACAGCCAGTGGTTATCAGCTGATCCTTCTCAAAATGTATTGCCTCTGATTGGGATCGAACTGACAACCTTTAGCACATGAAGCTGGGATTGAACCAACTACGCTACCGACCAATTTTGAACCACGTTTTATCCAAATTCTAAATTTTCTATAGTTTTTGACCTGACAAATTGCATGAAACAGGTATCACAACTGTAAGTTACGTAGTTTAGAGGAAAACCTTGACAAATGCAAACAAATTAAGTTGAAAAACACTTTTTCACTGTTTGGCATCAAGATCTTTTCTACTGCACCAATTAATAAATCGAATTTTAAAATAAATATTCTGTGGTCATTAAATATTTTCTCCACTTTAAGATAATCACGCCAAATACCACGATCATCCATTAAGCGAATTTAGAGATGTAGCTTACAAGATAAGTGATACCAGTTTTCTTATGCCTCAATCCAGTACATTCGTAATATGAGTATACCCAAATACATTACCACTTGTCGGTGAGAGTGAATGGACTTTGTGATTTCCTTTAGGAATAATTCTGCAATTACTTTTAGAACATAATTTCTTTTCATAAAAGTACATTTGCATACCCCAGGTTAACTTTGTTAAATTTATCTATTTACAATTGTATATAATGTAAATAACATATATATATATATATATATATATATATATATATATATATATATATATATATATATCGCAGAGCCAATGAATAGAACCTACAAATTACACTTAAAAATGAATAATTTTAATTATATTACTTTAGTTATATTAAAGTATTTTAAAACTAATGAGCAAAATTTATCTTATTTTCAGGTTGTTCTGAAGATGGATCAATTTTACGCAAATATATTTCACAACTGAAGCACATTAGAATCCGTACTTTTAAGCTTGAAGACTTTTGCAAAGAAATTGTACCTACCAAAATTTTATCTGATAATGAAGTTGTTCAAATATGCACCTCTCATGGAAAAGGTGAACCAATACCTTGTATAATGGGATTTTCGGACAAAACTGATTTAAGACAGATAGATAAAAATGAGTTCAAAATTAAAGTATATGATTCAAGTTCAAGTTCGAGTAAATCATCATCCTTCACAATCACACCTACAAGTGATATAGTACTTTTACCATTTGAATTTCAAGCAAATCTTGCCCAATCATCAACAACAGATTACCAGTGTGAATGCACCATACAAATAGAAGGACATTGGTCAAGCTCCAAGAAAAGTTATTTGGATTCCAAAGTAACAGTTAAATTCAACGAGAAGGTTGATTGTGGACAAATATTCAAATTTCAATTGCCTTCCAAATACAGAAGATTGTCATCCAATAAATCCTACACAATCACGATAACCTTCAACTTGCCTCACAAAGTGTACATATCTGACCAAATTTGTACTTGTGATAGCTTTAGCCTTAAGTCTCTTACCCCCAGTGGATATTCAAACAGTGGATATTATTCCAGTGGATATTCAAACTCATCCTTTGTCTTTCATTTTAGTTTGTTAAAGTTTCTAAAATTGCCTTCAAAATGAATGACCTACATCATTTAGTAATGATGTACAACATTTGGTGTATTCTAGTTATAATAATGCCTTTCTTGTTAAAGAATCATTTCCAAATGTGTTCATGTTTAGTTAACTATTGTAGTGAATATATGAAGCCATTTTACTTGGACTTCGCACCAATGTTAATAACCATATGACTTTAGTAATTAGGTACTATACACGCTAATAACAATGCCATCTACTTTCAGCCCTCAGATTGCCGAATAGTTTCTTTTAATGAAGGGGCTTTTTAAGAATTTGACTTGCATTACATATTTTACATATGTACCAAGCATTATGTATCATTCTATTTTTTTTAAGTTTTAAAATAAGAAACATAGTAATGAATAAATGAAATTTTTTTTATGTATCAAGCTCAAATAGATATTTAAATAGGTGTACTTTAGTTTTCTATTTATTTTATTGCATTTACTAAATTAAAAAAAAAATTAAAACTGATGGAACAGCCAATATGTTCAAAACAATATTACTATTTTTGAATATCTATATAACATTAAAATGTACATAATTTATAATGATAAAAAAACAAATAAACAATAACAGGGGTCACCCGCAACACGCCTGAGCTTGCTGCCAATTACTTGCAAGTAGCGTTGTTAAACCTGACAAAACCACAGCACTTCAGTTATCAAAGGAAATACTTTGCGTTATTCATATTTTTCCATTCTTCCAAGCAATACCAAATTCAGCTAGTTTATTTGGTAATACAAAAATTAATTTGTAAATGTTGTGTTAACCCTCTCCCGTTTAAATTCCCGCCACGCGACTATGACGCTGCTGGGCAGTATTATTTCTGGCCGCCCCACCGCTTGGATCACGTTTCTGTAATCGTGTTTTTTAAAACGTAGTTTTGAACATAAATAGTACATATTATATATCATTTTAAAGCTTATTTAACGTTATAAATTAATATCTAAATACACAACATAGTTAAATTTAATTATTATACATAGGCCTAATTTTTAGTTTTATTATATTTTTTAGACAATATTGTTTTTGTGATATCAGCAAATATATACAAATGTAAAATAATTCTAAATATTTAAAATAAATGATTGATTATAAACAAGAATCATACCAGTCATTGTGATATTTCCACACCTCTTTTCTTGATGGTATTCTAAAAAACAATTGGTTTTGCAAAATGGAATGTCACATTTGTTACATCTCCAAACAGTCAATCAATCACATCAATCACAAACAATCACTGTATTTTGGTGGTAAACAAACACGCTAATACTGTACATACGTACAATAGTATTATTTAGTTTCTTATTTAGTCAGCTGGCGTTTGATGTATAGTTCCATTTCAGTGTGCCCGTAAGGTAGCAGCACTAAACAGAGGGAAATATATTTTACTGCATTTAGCTGCAGATTCATAAAAATAATGTTTCTCAGAGAGCAGCATATTATTGTTTAGGTAGAATAGAAAATCAATTCTACATATAGACAGTACCGCAAAAGTTTCTTTGAGGCGATAACAGATCGCGCAAGCATCTGTAATTCAAGTGAAGGCGTTTGGAGGCGGTCCGTCAGTAGCACCACGCCAATCGAGGAGGCGCTTCGAGGCGGATTGACGAAAGAGGGTTAAACATAATATTTTTTTATTCTTAGCTATTAGTTATACCCTGTATTTACCATATTGTACAGTTTATATCTGTATGCAGAATCATTATCTCCTGCACTCTGAGTTATACGAGTAATGAGTAACTTTATAGTTTTACCTTAAATTTGTATTGGTATTGTAAAAGTTTGCTTTACTTTTAATAAAAGCATTAACCATCCTTTATTACTTATTTGTGACCATTCATGAATCCTTAATTGCCTAATAATACATCTTATATTGATGTACCAGTAATAGATTTTAGAAGTTGAGTTTATTCTCCTGCTTCTAATGGAACTGAAGACACACATTGAATTTCAAGGTTTCTGTGTGTTTAACACAGTTTGCTGTAGTACCGTACAGTGGTACTACAGCAAAAAATATGACTGTACGTGTATGGGGTGGGTCAATGCAACTACGTGTATGAGCGGGCAGGTGGGTCAATACCACTGTACATCGTTCCTGATGAAACGAAACCACTTTGAAACAGCTAGAAACCACTTTGAAACAGCTATATACCGAAGGCATCTGCCTCAAATATCGACCAATAAAACTTTGAAATTCAATGTGTGTCTTAAATTCCATTTAGAAGCGGAAGAAGGAGAACAAACTGAAATTCTATAACTTAACTCTGCTACTATAAGATCTCCAACTAACAACAAGTCCATCTCGATAATAAGAATTGTTCTGATAAAAAAACTTGTAATTATTGTAATTATAGACTGCATGAGAAGATAAGTGTCTGATTGACATAACTAGGTTCATGTTATCTTGTGTTCCTCAGTAATAAGTTTAACTGTTTTTAGTGGGAATGACTCATTCATACATAACATAAATTTACTAAGAAAACATTTATAATTTGATTCAATACAATCTAAAAAGCAGAATTCCTGCATTTTTTGCTCTAGATTATTCAAGAATTGACACAAATTTTCTTTACTGTAAGTTCTAATCTTTTTTGTATTGTTTTTGATATGAACTTCAATATTTTTGGAAATTGGTAAAGAAATTAAAAGTATATTATGGTCTGAGAGACCAGGGTCAGTGTTGAGAATACTGTTGTTGCCCCAATTTAAAGTTGTTAAAATATTATCTATACAGCTTTTTGATCTACCTGTTATTTTTGTTGGTTTTTTGTTATTAATATCATAACCAAATTCATTTGCTAGGTTCTCAAATGATTCTGAAAATCTGTTCTTTTTTAACATATTAATATTAAAGTCTGCGGCAATGGCAATATGTTTTGTTTTTACCTCCTTTTCTAGTGTTTGCATTAGAAGTTTTAATTTGTCAATGAACATGTCAGTCATAGAGTCCGGTGTTCTATATATTGCCACAACTAGGCAGTTTTAGTGATTTTATTTCTGTGTAAGAACCTTCAAATATATATTCTTCGTTTAGTTTTAGAAGATCAGGTCTGTGTGTGATTTGTAAATGATTTTTGGTTAGAATATTTCCCACCTCTTGAATTATTTCCAAAAAAACCATCTGCTAATTTGAAACCATTTAATTTCTTTTAAAAAAGTTGATTGGAGTGACTTATATTGTGTTCATTGAGGCAAATTATCTGAACATCATAATTAAATTTTGATAATAAAATTTCCAATCCATCAGTTTTTCCCTCGATACCTTGGATATTATAATGTAGTAAAGCAGGCTTTTTAGTTTGACTTTTCATCAATAGTAATTGGGCATCTTTCAGAGATAAATTTTTTTCCTTTGTTGTTTCCAGATCCTCTAAAAAGCTGTTGCTATCTAGTCTGGAGTTACAAGATAGAGCAGGTTGAGAAAGTAAAGGTGTGCTAGGTCGAGGTACAGGTGGAATGTAGTTTTTGACCGGAGACAAGCTTTCAGTTGAAGTGCGTTGACCACTAACTTGAATAGATTGGTACTGTTAAGTGAGATTAATTTGCTCTGTATTAGAGACAAAGCACCAACGTAGACATTTCACAAAGTCTTTATATGAAGATCCCTTTCGTAGAACTCTCGTAGCATGTTCGTCATATACAATAATTTGGACTTGAGCCTCTGTTTTTCGTTGGAATTTAATTAGATTGGTGGCAAAATGTTCAAGAGGGATGTTATCTTTTACGCAACTCATCGGTGAGCATACCAGGAAGTTCAGACCACGGTGTTGAAAGTCCTTTGTGAGGTTTTCAAACGCCATATCATAATCTTCAAGAGTTGGTTTTGAATCAAATTCTGGTTTTGTCACAAGCCCATATACAGTTTAACAAATCAATACTCAACTTATCAAGTTTAACAAATCAATACTCAACTTATCAACAAAAACTTGAGATTGATTTGTTGATAAGTTTAATGACTGTCAACAAAATTTGATGCCGAATACTGTGCCAAAATGTGTTTTAAATACTGTTGCCACACCGGTACTCATATGTCTGTCACTATCAACGTCTGCCGAGATACAGTGGGCAAAGGCAATATTTTCCTCATCTCTTAAGTTGTTGATAACTGCGTCCATGTTGGCCTCAATGACACGGATAGGCTCTCTACTTGCCTTAGGTTGCCTTATCTTCAGGTCTTTAGCAGCAATTAGATCAGTGTGAAAGTGTAGAAGTATTTTTAAGAGTTCCTCAGCAACTTTTCTTTTTCCTTTTTTATTGAAGTGCATGCCATGGTTTGTGTAAAGATGATGCGGCAAGAGATGAAGCTCCAGTAATCAAGAATTGTTTCTTGTTAGCTCATCATTAAATTCATTTATTTTACAATCTAGCTCTGGTTTGTCATGTCGCATAGGTAGTGTAGCAACAATAAGGTTGGTGTTTTTCGTACAATCAAATAGAGGAACAAAGTTGTCCAACATATCCTTTATTGTTGTGCTCTCAATATTATTGGTCCTTCCCAAAGCAAGAACAAAATCATTTTGGGTAAGCCCCTCTGTAAAATACTCCACTTCTTGCAATACGCCATTGATTTTTGCCCCCGGTCTCACAACTGCTGTCAAATTTTTATTTGTCTTTTGCTGTACCAAATTACTTAAGTTTTGCCCATGGCTATCAGCTAATATTAATAACTTGGACTGTGCAGTAAGACATTTGGGATTATCTGTAGTAGTCTGATTTAATCTGGCGCATCTTGACTTCTTTTTGGCATTTGATGGCTTTTTACTAAGCAATGGTCTATTTACAGAAATAGTCTCCTCATCACCATTCCCTCCACTATCATCTTCAGAAAGAACTTTAAAACCATTTTCACAGTGAACTTTAGAATCTTTATTTGTGATCGAGCTTTTGAGGAACGTGTAGGTTTCTGCCAAATCTCTGAAGCATTCCAGCTGGGATTGTATTGATTTAATGCTGGAAAACGGTTATAACATTTTAGTTTATTTTCGTTAGCTTCTTTTAATTGGTTTTCTAGTTCACTATAATCCTTTTGCAACATTGTTATAACAGTTTTTAAGTTTTCATTTTCAACTTTAGTTTTGTTTAGCTCATGTATTAAGATCTGTGTTTGAAAATCATTTGTTTTTCCTGGTTCCAGTAACATAGGAGATGTTTCACAGGATTTTGAATTCATTATTTCATCTCTTTCAATAATACTTTTTTCTAAGCTTACACACTTTTCTGTTAAGGCCTCCACTTGATAGTTCAAATCTAAGTATTCTGGGGTGTTAACAGCCATGTCTTTGTATTCTGTCTCATTATGTTTATTATTCTTCAAGTTAGAATTAGATTTTGAATTCTGAACGGGAGTTGAGCACTTCAGGGATGTATCTTTAAGACTTTCATTACATAAAGACAAACTGGAGAGATTTTTATGTTTTTTATTAATTTCCTCTTCAATTTCTTTTATTGCCAAAGAAAAAGTTTTATTGTTTACAGATTTTCCAGTTGCTAACTTTTATTTTCCATGTAATGTGATAGTTCACTAAGTCGACATAGACCAGTTTCTTTGGTGCCATAAAATAAGACATGAAATATTGAAGATTTTCCCTTTTTTTCTACATTATTTATGACAGCTGGCCAGGCTGATTCAGCTAATGTCCTCTTACTTTGGTGAAAACAAAATCACCCTTTTTAAATTTGTATCCATTTTTTTTTCTCTCTCAACTTACTTCATAAATTTCAGAGTTTAATTGATGAAAACCAAGGCTCAAATGTTTTAATAAAAAAATAAAACTTAATAGCCTATAGACACTTTTTTTTAAATTGTTTATTAGTGTTTTGATAAAATGAAATAGATTATTTTAAATATAAAAAATAAATGTATAGAATAGTGTAATATCTCAGTCGAGATAGAAGGAAAAATTGTTGGTAGCCAGTTAATCCATTTGGGCTTGAAGATAAGATTCCAGGGGATCAAGGTCACTGAGCCTGTTTCACTAACTGCAATCACAAACCTATCAGTAGTGACCTGGGCAGTTGCAGGAGTGGCAGCAATCCTTCTTCCTCAATTTTAGAAATATATATATATATTGTAGATTAAAATATTTTAATTACCAGTTTTAATTAATATCAAGCAAATAAGTTCACTGACATGACTGGGCCTGAGTTGTTTTGCGATCAATCATAAAATTGTGGATATTGTATACAAAACAAAGTTAATTATAAATTTTGATATTTCCAGGTGAGCACTGTATCTTTACATATTATATCCAATTGAAATCATCTGACTTATTATTATTTGTTAGTTATATACTTACAATATACTAAAATGTAGGTTATTTTTACCACATATTTAACTTAAAAAAAAAATGTTGCAGACACTACTAATTTCCAAATTTATATTCTTATTCAATAAAGCATTGCACAAACTCACTCTTCACGGCACATCAAAAATAAACACTTAATTAATTAATAAATTGCATTGAAAACAGGAGTAGTCACAAGGCTGCTTAAAAGGTAAACAACCCTCATAATCGCTTAGCTCGTTCGCCCCCCAAACCCCCTTCCAGTGTAAGCGTCAAGGCTAATCAAGATTTTCACAGTTGTCAACCCAAGCTAATTTCTTCCCAAATTTGTACACGGTTGGTACCCAAAATGATAACAGATGCTACCCAAGTTGATCAAGGCTGCTACCAAAGTTAATAATGATGGAGGAAGATCCAAGCTTCTCATGAAATAAAATAAAATTAAAAAAAAAGTATTTTATAAGACGAGGTTGGGACTAGATAGTCCTCTTTACTACCTAACCTAAGGTGACCATATTTGTAATGACCTCAAAGCGAGACACACATTAGTAGGGTCAGGGGGTCCCCCCCCAACCATGTTAAAGGTATTTTCAAAAATTGACAGAACTAAACGTCCTAAACTCATTATTTTATCTATTTTTGCACTTAAATTCACAGAAATAAGCATAGGAAAAACTTGACTGTTCAGGTAGTAAAAGTAACACAATTACACTAATCGGAACATCAGTTAAATTAATTTATTAATAATGAATCAAACAAAAATACACATTTAACAATTGAAAATATTGTAAGTTACACAGAAAAATCAACTGAATGAAGTTTACTGTCCGAGAATAATTGGAATACTATGTAGATAAGTTTGTGAAACATCTTCTTTTACCTGACTTGTAAAAAGGTTAATTGGTAAAGTTTAAATTTTCAATGCAATCTCAACACATTTCAATATAATAACAAGAGTACAGTCTCAACACATTTCAATATAATAACAAGAGTACAGTATGTCCACTAGCTTACACGTTCACTCATTGGCATACTTTTTTGATGAATGTATGTCTTTAAGGAGAGCTGGTTCTCCTTTTATTTTGTCATGAAACTTATCACAAGTTAGTCCACATTGTACTTCAGCATAAGCATTGCTCTTAAAGTTGGAATGTTCAATTGAGATTTATTTTCAGTCCATATATTGTTCATGTTAGTAAACACTCGTTCACCTGGAGCATTAGTTCCTGGCAGACACAGAAGCAACTCAGCGATGTAACGTAAGTTTTCGTATGGAATGTTCTTTTGTTCAAAATGGAGAAATACCTCTACCCATCTTTGGTCGATCGAAGTTTTCAGCTCACACCATTCTGACAACTTTTCATTTGTGACATATTTTTTTAGACAGTTTATTTCATCAAACAGTTTGTTGTCATCAATAATGACTGATTTCAGCAAGTTTGATAACACTTCTACTCCGTTTATCACCGACTCCCATGCTGGTGTTTCTCTCAAACTAAACCAAGACAAGGTTTCCAAGGATCAAAAGTGGCAAGCCCATTCATTAAGATACGTAACAGATGTCTCATAAAACACCTGTATTGCATTTAAAATGGGAGTTTTATCAAGCACTTCCTCATTGTTCTTCAGACAAGATTTAACTGACATTGGAAGGAACGAACTGTTCTTCCTCTCAACATATTTCTCTCTCAAATCAGCTAAAATCAATGCAACTTCAACTGCACTGATATTTTGACCTTCTGCCTTCAGTACTGCATCATGAAAAATCACTGACTGGCTATGAATAAAATTTAACCAAAGTTCTGCAGCTGGGTTCTCAAAAAAATCTTTGATAAGTCTAGGACACTTTTTGTTGGTCAAAAAGTACTCTTTGAGAGGCACAAAGAGCTGGAGCACCCGCTCCACAGCTGGCATCAAAGCAAGCCATCTTGTTTTGCTGTAGCCTAGGAGTTTGTGATATTGTACAGAGGCTTCCTCGCAAAATTCCTTAAACTTCTCTACCCGTACTGTATATAAATAAAAATGAGTGTATACTTTCACAATTATAGCTTCAATATCCACGGGCAGTTCATCTGCAGCTGTTTGGATAGCATTGTGAACTATATGGGCTGCACAACCAATGCCAATAATGTCTTTAAGTTTGAAATATACATTTCGAGTACCCTTTCGAGCAGACCCACCAAAGTTAGTGTTTGTTTTGTCTGAACAAAACCCCACAACTTTATCAGTAATGTTCTTATTTTGAAGAACCCTGATTAAATAATTTGTTATTATTTCTGACGTTTCTCCAGGTAAAGCTTCAAGTTCGAGTAGTTTCACTTATACACCTGTGGATGGGTGAAAATATTGGACTAATATAGGAAACAATTTTATGTCTTTGTGATTTGATGCATCAACATATACTGAGACAAATCTAGTTTGTTCAAGCTCTGATTTAGTAGAATTGTCTACATATGGTGAGACCCATCCCCCCCACCAAAGCTGGTAAGCGTGCCAACCGGGGGATGGCTCAAAACAAGTCGAGCGATGGGATCACGGGTGGCAGTTGGAGGGTCAAAATAACACTCGGCAGCTGAGCAAAACTAGTTTATTACCAAAAAATCAAAATAATTAATTAATCAAAACGGCAGAAGGCCACAATAAAAAGAGGCAGAAGGCCGCAACAATAAATTAGCACTTAAATCAATAACCATAAACACTAAATTAACAAGATACAACACATAAACTACAGAAACAACAAACTCCACAAATACCAAAATTTAACAATCAATTTTTTGTATGGCCTATCTGCAGTTTGGCCTGAGACTCCCAAAACGTAAGGAAAATATTAAGCCCCAAATAAAAGTGAAAATTTAGAAAACTTTTGGATCACAACACTTAAAACCGGCAATTTAGCCCACACATCTCTTGATTCCACCGGGCCAGGGAGTAAGCCGGAATCCCTGGGCAGCTCCGAATTAAAAGTTAAGCAAAAGAACAATAATCCCCTTTTGGTGAGTTTAAAAAATTAAACAATTAAAAAGAAAATCTAACACGGTACCGTTCGAGTAAAAATGCACTTCAAGACATCTATAATACAATGAACAAAAAATATAAATAACAATCACTAGGCCTAAACAAATAAATAAATAACATAACTTAACCATAGGGACCTAACAACTATAAAATCTAAAAGATATAACAACAAATAAAACTAATTAATTAATAACAAGGAATATAAACTAATTAAAAATAAATAACAATAAATATAAATAAAATAAATATTAACATCAAAAAAATCTTGGGTATTTTAAAAGCTTTTCCCTCTTTAATAAAAAAATAATGAAGTCCCCATGGCTGTTTCATAATTCACTGTCCAGGTTTTTAGTTTTAGGCCTAGGCCACACCAAAAGTTCCGCAAACTTTTTTCTTCTTTTTTTTTTTATAATTTTTTTTTTTGTTTTTTTTATAAATCACCCCCAGCTCAGCCGCCGGGAAAAGATGGAAAGAACTGACCTGAGGACTGAAGACTTCTACCCCCAAAGATGTAGGGCGGGTAGCGGGCAACTCCAGGCTCCAACATGGTCCTCAGGCCAGGCTAGCAGTGGAGAATATCGAAGTTCCCCCGGACGGCGGGCTGAGGGCTGAAAGTCCCACTCAAGGACCCTGGACTGTAAGGCACAACACACAGCACATCAAATACAGTCCAGCCATCACAACAAAATATTACACATAACAACTAAAAATATAAGGGGTGCCTGATTTAACAAAACTTAACATGAAGAGACAAACTTATACATGATTGGAGGGAGAGATTAACTTTAGGCTATGAAAAATTATGTTGGAAAACAGATTTAAGACAAATTACAAATTAACAAATTATAAAAGAATTAATTACGTATATGGAACTAAAAATGACAAACTGAGAACTAGGCTATTGAAACATGAGCAATCTGTCATAACATGAAAATCACTAAAGATAGGCTAGGTTATTGTCCATGAACAAAAAGATGGTAAATCGGTAACTGCAACTTAAAAAGGCTCAACAAAACATTATACAGAACTACTATTAAATATGAAACCAGAGATAATAAAGCAATTAAAGTCAAAAAGGTAACAATGAGCACATGGCTCGAACCTAGGTTAAAACATCTAGACAAAGAATATAAATTTAACAAAACTCTGAAAACACAAGTAAGAACGATTAATATTATTTAAACAAAAGTATTTTCACCAAAAGGGTGATTAGATATTAAAACTTACAAAATGAACACTTACGTTTTAGTTTGTCTAGCCAAACATGGTAAGGAGGTTCGGCCGAGTAGAACTCTTCTAGAACAATCTAGACTCAACAGACAGGCCAACCTGACCGAAGCTGCTGGAACACGGAACGAAACGGAACTGGGCCAACGGCTACCAAAGTACGCAAATCGCCGGGCAAAAGCGAATCTCAGGCAGCCTGGCAGACCACGACGAAAAAAACGAAACTGTACCGGTCCAAGACCCGGTACAATGGCGCGAGAACATTGACAACTAATGCTTCTGTTTTTGTGCGAGCACAAGTGAATTTTGGCTCAAAAATCTTCTGCACTAACCTTGAAGTACAGTCTGTTGATCTGAAGCTATGGTTGTGACAAACAGTATGGTAAGACATTGTCCCTTCGGCTGCCGCAATTTCCGCTTCTTTCCATCCAATTTTTTTCATTTAAAAAAAAACGTGCTTATTGCCTATGAAGAAGATGCAGATTGAAGAGCTCTCTTGTGTCGGTCACTGTTTATATGTTTCGTTATATCAGACCTTCCGCCGTGGGAAACACTAAACTCTCCATTGCACACTTCACATCGGACATCAGAGTCACTTTTAGTTTTCTTTATAAACTTAAATTCTTTCTCTAAATCCGCGTTAAACTTACTCACACGCTTGGGCTTATTAACACTGTGAAATAAGTTTCTTACTGTTCCACACACTAGATAACGACTGTCACACTGCTCGACTAAGACTGACTCAAACTAACACATTAGAAGCCTTTTATATACTACAAGTCTTCTAGAAGTTTCTATTAGTAATTAATTAAACACTAGAATGTAAACAGAAACGGCTGATATGTCTACTTGGAATATACTAGATTACTAGAACATTCTTATATTAAATAGAAGGTCCTGGAACGTTCTCATTGTGTACACAGAAGAAATTAGAATACACACAAAGACGCACAATTGTTTACTTATTTCCGATAATGACTCCAACTATACAAACAAACAAAGCCGTGGTGCCAAAGTGTCTCAAACTCACTCTCTCTTTCTCTCTCTGGTCCCTAGGTCACTCCCGTAACAATACAAAGGTAAAAAGTAGCGAACTCACTCACTGAGATAACCTATGCTACGCGAAATTACAAACTATCCAAAACTACAAAATTCCCCGATGCAGGTATAGTTTACAAGGAACCAAATAAACAATACGCTTAAATGTTTGAGTGTATGCAATGTCCTTGTTGCTTTTATATTGTGAAAGAGTCAGGCAAGAACATTTTATTTTGGGATATAATATTAGATAATATTTAAAGCGGAACGTTTATTCGTTTATCTTTATCCTGCCAAAGCGGGACATAATAGCGTCCCCCGAGTAAATCTGGGGACAGCAGGACACTAACCTAAAAAGCGGGACTGTCCCGCCGAAAGCGGGACGGATGGTCACCTTAACCTAACCTTATGTAGAGCACTGTCCTGGGTTCTTGAAGGGATGCCTTGCTTTATGGTTGGTTCGTGATATATCATGAATGCTACCTAATTTGATCACAGATTAATCTACTCAAGTTAATCACGGTTTACCAAGTAAATCACGGGAAAGCCTACATTGATCACGGGGGCTACTTAAGTTGATGATGGGTTGAAACCTAAGTTGAACCACAAGGACTACCTACATTGATCACGAGAGCTACTTACCTTAATCACATGTATCTACCCAAGTTGATCACGGGGTGGGTGTTTAATTTAACAAGTCTATGCATAGAAACCAATACAGCTCCATCTTCAACATTTAATTTAATGTTAGAGAAAGCTTTCCTCTAGACAACATGTTGGGAGTCCTGTTGTCAGTGTTGGCACTGATATGTCGGCGGGCAGCAAGGTTCCTATCATGGTCGGCCCGATATTCATGACAGAACGTCTCTATAGCGCCAATTCATGGTGGTAAGATTTTGTAACACTTAAAAAATGAGTATTTCCAATTAAAGTGTTGTGCTAATAGAGCTAATTGATTCAAAAGCTTGTTTATGAAATTAAAATGACGAAGGAAATTAAAGTGGATTACAATATAATAAAATGTACCTTTTTACTAGTTTTGAAAAAGTTGCAAAACTTCCTTTCATCTGCAAATAACTTTTCAAATAAGTTGCAGAATGCTCCTTCTAAATACGTACAACGATACTGACTCACCCACCCCAATCGTGGGTGGTTCAATACGTCATTGGTATTGACCCACACACCTATGTATACATGTAAATTGCCTAGTAAAGAAGAAATGTAATAATCGGATGAGCCTAGTGACTCCGTTTTAGTTTCCTATTCCCGTGTCTCGAATACAATAAATACTTCAGATACAGACAGCCAACTGTTAAATTCAGCCATGTCTACAAAACAACAGAAGAAAGCACAGTTACCAATATCGGTCACCGACTCTTGTTTTATGTGAAAGCAGAGTAAAATTTATCGGGTCAGCCGATGATTGTGCCTGCGTCAGGTCGGTGCTATTAAAAATCCCTTTAATTAGATAGTAAGGCAGTTTATCTAATTTAGTTAGGATTTGAAGTACGTTGAATTCAAGCCAATAGTTTAATTTGTATTGTAATTTTGGACTTATCAAGTTTTGTTGACATTATCATTTCTTTCGATTCCGTTTGATGAGCTAAACAGAACTAAATATATTCTTTGGAAAGAGCCAAATGTTAACTTCGGTTTTAGTTACTAAAACTACTGTTAAGTATGCATTATGCATTTCCAAAAGTATGCATAATGCTGAATGTTGGAAAGAAAATACAGGACTTTACCACTTAAATAAATTATCACTCTGACAGAAGCATATTTATTTTATTTAACACAAAAAAACCACATGTAAACTTCCAACTGCCCACTTCTACCATTCTGATTGCCCCTTTTACGTAATGTGGCATTGATGAATTTTTTTTGATGATCTTGAAATATGTAGTTTGTCTGAAATATGTCCGTTATTCTTTGGCTGAAAAGTACAAAACGTTTAATGAGGTATAAAATTACTTTGTAATTAAACAAATAAGTTAATATGTTCCTCTATTTATAAGAAGTGTTATGCGTTAACCCTGCAAAAGAATGATAGGCTATTCCTTAAACATCTCGGACATACCAATTGAATTGAAATTTATAAGAATATTCATATTTGGTCAGTGGTGTGGTCTCTAATTTCTATGTTATTAGTATTGTTAATTATACTGTACCATTAGTACTGTGCAGTGACAGAAATATTCATTATTATCATTCACTGTAAATCTTTATTATGGGTGAATATGAGGAATGAATGAGTGTAATGAGAGTAGATGAACGTGTGTGGTCATTGCTACTAACTAAGGTTGACTGTTCCTTCGAAAGATCCATCTATGAATAGTGCAAGGAAACTACAGCTTTACGTGGAACCCAAACCACGTAGTGTTGGTCTAATTTTCAGCTAACGGACAAGTCTGACACTCGGTTCTTTTCCCTACACAACATCTGAACCTTGACTACCATCCAACATGGACACCCCAGACTTCTCTAGTAGTGTACACATCGATGGCAACCATTAAGTGGACGCCGTATCAGTATTAAGAGGACCGAGCATGGAACCTATCGCCTACAATCTCCCAAACACTTTGTTTTGTTGCACAGGTCGTACAAAGGTACCAAACTTAACTAATTAACTGCAAGTTGACTGTGGGAAAACTTGTTGTGGATGTGGTTTTGGCCCAACTTCTCAGTAGTGTACACGTCGATGGCAACCATTGAGTGGACGCCGTGTCGGTATTAAGAGGACCGAGCATGGAACCTATCGCCTACAATCTCCCAAACACTTTGTTTTGTTGCACAGGTCGTACAAAGGTACCAAACTTAACTAATTAACTGCCCACAAGTTGACTGTGGGAAAACTTGTTATGGATGTGGTTTTGGACCAACTTCTCAAAGTGTACACATCGATGGCAACCATTGAGCAGACGCCGTGTCAGTATTAAGAGGACCGAGCATGGAACCTATCGCCTACAATCTCCCAAACACTTTGTTTTGTTGCACAGGTCGTACAAAGGTACCAAACCTAACTAATTAACTGCCACAAGTTGACTGTGGGAAAACTTGTTGTGGATGTGGTTTTGGCCCAACTTCTCAAAGTGTACACATCGATGGCAACCATTGAGCGGACGCCGTGTCAGTATTAGAGGACCGAGCATGGAACCTATCGCCTACAATCTCCCAAACACTTTGTTTTGCTGCACAGGTCGTACAAAGGTACCAAACTTAACTAATTAACTGCCCTCAAGTTGACTGTGGGAAAACTTGTTGTGGATGTGGTTTTGGCCCAACTTCTCAGTAGTCTACACATCGATGGCAACCATTGAGCGGACGCCGTGTCAGTATTAAGAGGACCGAGCAGGAACCTATCGCCTACAATCTCCCAAACACTTTGTTTTGCTGCACAGGTCGTACAAAGGTACCAAACTTAACTAATTAACTGCCCACAAGTTGACTGTGGGAAAACTTGTTGTGGATGTGGTTTTGGCCCAACTTCTCAAAGCAGACTTCGTATAAAGCACCTGTGTTTTGTTCTTTTAAGATATCATACTTTTAGATTAGTAATAAAGCATTACAAAATAATGAAAAGCCATTTGATTTTTACAAAACTATTTGTTTACCTGTTATTTTATACAGAATAAACATAAAAATAGTAATTTTTTTAGTTTTGTTAAAAGTTTAATTTTAATCATACATAAAAGATTTTCAATTTATTCGTTTTTATTGCTGTTTTTAATCACTGATGATCAATTAAATAAGTATAATAACTTTATTATTGATTATTTTTAACTTTAAAGGCCATGCTTAAACATTCCGTGAATAAAAAATATATATACTACTTCCAGAATTTAGGGGCTAATGTTGTACAAGGTAATTAAATCATTAGAAATATCATCTGTATTTATAGTATTCCCTTTGATGTATGTATACTTTTGTTTAGTACGCCAAAACGTAACATAGTTACACATTTATTGTGTGTTTAAGTATATTAATTTACTGTTAAAAATATCAACATTTAATATGGCTTAAGTAATCCAAGTTGTTATTTTTAATGTTTTAATTTTCACGTGCTATGAAGTTAATCAAAATTTAATTTATCTTCTTGCAGTCTTAAAGTTTAATTATTTATTCTTGATCAATTCTTCCCTGTATTTGTGTATGCAAAGTAACTGATGCATGCAGTAAATCTTTCAAGAGATAGTCAGGTGAATGTTATGATGTTTGGAACTTGAGTTGCTGATTTACAACGACGACGCATTCCTTGAATAAATCACAAAACATGCACCGTCTTAGCAAATAATCACACAATATTTTTTATAAGTGTGAGTAAAATACTGAAAAGTATACTACTAAAATATTTTTAAAATTCCGAATGTATTAATTTTTTTCCACGAGTAAAATAAAATATGATATCCTAGCAAACATTTTATGAAACTTATATTCATTATCATTTAAAAGACGATAATCTATTTTAGGTTGCTTTGTCGTAATATATGCTTGAACATTCCATTTAAGCCTGAAAAATAAATGAAAACTTTGATAGTCTTTATTCATGATTTAACTTATAAAAGAATATACTATAAGGTAATATTCAAAAATACGTCAAAATATGACTTACAAACTGATTAAGTTTTGGTAAAATCTTCCTGATATTGGAAGTTACGCTCAGTAGGGAACATTTCTCAGGGAAAGGACCCATTTATATGGAATGATGTGAAATATTGCTGAATATTTAAACACGATGCTGGGAGTACATTTCTAGTAAACCAGCCAACCTCACATCACTGCACCTAATGAATTATGAATATTTAATAAACATGATGCTGGGAGTACATTTCTAGTAAACCAGCCAACCTCACATCACTGCACCTAATGAATTATGAATATTTAATAAACATGATGCTGGGAGTACATTTCTAGTAAACCAGCCAACCTCACATCACTGCACCTAATGAATTATGAATATTTAAACATGATGCTGGGAGTACATTTCTAGTAAACCAGCCAACGTCACTTCACTGCACCTAATGAATTATGAATATTTAATAAACATGATGCTGGGAGTACATTTCTAGTAAACCAGCCAACCTCACATCACTGCACCTAATGAATTATGAATATTTAATAAACATGATGCTGGGAGTACATTTCTAGTAAACCAGCCAACCTCACATCACTGCACCTAATGAATTATGAATATTTAATAAACATGATGCTGGGAGTACATTTCTAGTAAACCAGCCAACCTCACATCACTGCACCTAATGAATTATGAATATTTAATAAACATGATGCTGGGAGTACATTTCTAGTAAACCAGCCAACCTCACATCACTGCACCTAATGAATTATGAATATTTAATAAACACGATGCTGGGAGTACATTTCTAGTAAACCAGCCAACCTCACATCACTGCACCTAATGAATTATGAATATTTAATAAACACGATGCTGGGAGTACATTTCTAGTAAACCAGCCAACCTCACATCACTGCACCTAATGAATTATGAATATTTAATAAACACGATGCTGGGAGTACATTTCTAGTAAACCAGCCAACCTCACATCACTGCACCTAATGAATTATGAATATTTAATAAACATGATGCTGGGAGTACATTTCTAGTAAACCAGCCAACCTCACATCACTGCACCTAATGAATTATGAATATTTAATAAACATGATGCTGGGAGTACATTTCTAGTAAACCAGCCAACCTCACATCACTGCACCTAATGAATTATGAATATTTAATAAACATGATGCTGGGAGTACATTTCTAGTAAACCAGCCAACCTCACATCACTGCACCTAATGAATTATGAATATTTAAACATGATGCTGGGAGTACATTTCTAGTAAACCAGCCAACGTCACTTCACTGCACCTAATGAATTATGAATATTTAATAAACATGATGCTGGGAGTACATTTCTAGTAAACCAGCCAACCTCACATCACTGCACCTAATGAATTATGAATATTTAATAAACATGATGCTGGGAGTACATTTCTAGTAAACCAGCCAACCTCACATCACTGCACCTAATGAATTATGAATATTTAATAAACATGATGCTGGGAGTACATTTCTAGTAAACCAGCCAACCTCACATCACTGCACCTAATGAATTATGAATATTTAATAAACACGATGCTGGGAGTACATTTCTAGTAAACCAGCCAACCTCACATCACTGCACCTAATGAATTATGAATATTTAATAAACACGATGCTGGGAGTACATTTCTAGTAAACCAGCCAACCTCACATCACTGCACCTAATGAATTATGAATATTTAATAAACACGATGCTGGGAGTACATTTCTAGTAAACCAGCCAACCTCACATCACTGCACCTAATGAATTATGAATATTTAATAAACATGATGCTGGGAGTACATTTCTAGTAAACCAGCCAACCTCACATCACTGCACCTAATGAATTATGAATATTTAATAAACATGATGCTGGGAGTACATTTCTAGTAAACCAGCCAACCTCACATCACTGCACCTAATGAATTATGAATATTTAATAAACATGATGCTGGGAGTACATTTCTAGTAAACCAGCCAACCTCACATCACTGCACCTAATGAATTATGAATATTTAATAAACATGATGCTGGGAGTACATTTCTAGTAAACCAGCCAACCTCACATCACTGCACCTAATGAATTATGAATATTTAATAAACACGATGCTGGGAGTACATTTCTAGTAAACCAGCCAACCTCACATCACTGCACCTAATGAATTATGAATATTTAATAAACACGATGCTGGGAGTACATTTCTAGTAAACCAGCCAACCTCACATCACTGCACCTAATGAATTATGAATATTTAATAAACACGATGCTGGGAGTACATTTCTAGTAAACCAGCCAACCTCACATCACTGCACCTAATGAATTATGAATATTTAATAAACATGATGCTGGGAGTACATTTCTAGTAAACCAGCCAACCTCACATCACTGCACCTAATGAATTATGAATATTTAATAAACATGATGCTGGGAGTACATTTCTAGTAAACCAGCCAACCTCACATCACTGCACCTAATGAATTATGAATATTTAATAAACATGATGCTGGGAGTACATTTCTAGTAAACCAGCCAACCTCACATCACTGCACCTAATGAATTATGAATATTTAATAAACATGATGCTGGGAGTACATTTCTAGTAAACCAGCCAACCTCACATCACTGCACCTAATGAATTATGAATATTTAATAAACATGATGCTGGGAGTACATTTCTAGTAAACCAGCCAACCTCACATCACTGCACCTAATGAATTATGAATATTTAATAAACATGATGCTGGGAGTACATTTCTAGTAAACCAGCCAACCTCACATCACTGCACCTAATGAATTCTGAATATTTAATAAACATGATGCTGGGAGTACATTTCTAGTAAACCAGCCAACCTCACATCACTGCACCTAATGAATTATGAATATTTAATAAACATGATGCTGGGAGTACATTTCTAGTAAACCAGCCAACCTCACATCACTGCACCTAATGAATTATGAATATTTAATAAACATGATGCTGGGAGTACATTTCTAGTAAACCAGCCAACCTCACATCACTGCACCTAATGAATTATGAATATTTTAAGAGGTATTAAATATTGTATTGTTTTTAAACTAATTGAAGGATCTTTTTAAAGCAAAGCTTTAAAATAAGGATTTTAATCGTGGTTTTGTTTTTATTTTCATTTAACATTGTTCATAGTATTAAATGTGTATAACTTAAAATAAGGCAAAATATAAAATGGCATCTGTAATGGCTACTTAATAATTTTTTTTAACGAGTATCCTTATATTTATATTTTCTTATGGAGTATGTTTATTTGGTGAATACATGGGCAGTTTAAACAAAATTACCAATGTTTAATATAATTGAATTCATATGAATTGTATACAATTTTTATATAGCCTCTTATTCTGTGATAATGAAAAATTTGCAATACTATACAAATTGCTGTTTTACTTATGTTTAGCAAATAACCTACAAAATGTTCTTGCATATATATTCATAACATCAATATTAATCGATTAATAAATATTAATCGATCGTTTAAACTTTAATGAACCCTTTATTACCATTTTATATAATTTCGTTATAAAATATTCTAGTTAGAGTAATTAGTTTGTGAATACCAAGTATAAACTTATTAACATTTATAATTCTACACACTGTCACTACAATGTGAGCATCTTTATGTTAGCTATATAATCAAAATATATTTACAATTAAAAACCTAAACAAAATTAGGTTGTTTAGTATAATTACCTATCTCTTAATTAAAATCTTAATCTTAAAGCTCGAAACTACTCGTTTCTTTCTTTGACCTATTACCTAACCTTTAACCTTAGGACCAGAGGATTCCCTGGTAATCCTACAAAAATGTTGTTAGAAAAAAGGCTAGATATTCGTACCATTTTTTATAATGACTATATTGAAGAGTGTTTGTATCTAGAACAATTATTAATCATATGACATTTATAAAACTGCAAACTTACAACGGAATCTTGACCTTTCTACATCGACCTAACGAAGACATAAGGCCAGTAGAAGTGGCATTAGAGGCCTGAGTTGAAGCCGGCCGAAAGCAGAAAGTTCTGGTAAGATGGTGGCGGCGGCCGATGATCCTACTAGCGAGGACTCTCAGGAACATCCACAAAAACTGTAACATTTATGGGTCAGTAAGAAAGGTAATTAATTGGGTGTAATTTAAATACGGTCCTGTTAGAAATAATGTTTACAAATTGAAAACTACCAACATATTAACCCACAGTTTGTTAGGCTGAAACGTTCAGCAGTTAAACATTTATGTATATGTTTCTTACAATTCGTAAAGAACAATTTAAAAAAAAACATAATATGAAAATATGGTATTGAGAATGTTTAACAAACTCCTATATGAGTTACAAGGCAACTTATCTAAAATTCTCCTTTATGGTTTCCTTCGTTAATTGAATTTCAGAAATTTTCCACTTAAAAGTTTACCACTTTTTTATAATAGAATATTTCTTCTATTATTCAATACCAAATTGCTGTTTATGCATAGTATTGTTACGTATATCGTTGTATTGTATTATATTATTTAGCTGGTCATATTTTTTTTTCTCATAATTGTATAATTCATTATTATACCATGTTATTCATTACATATAGTCGATATGTTGATTGTATTTTTGTGGCCTTCTAGTTCACTGTTTCCAAAGTATTTATATCTGGTTGCGGGTTTATATTGTCACTTATTTTCCTGTATTGTTTCAGTTATTGTACAATATTTTATTGTATTTATTATTTTAATTAAAATAGTTGTTATTCTCATGATTTGCACAATTGAGGTTTTCTAAAATGCAAATGTGTTCCTTATTATTGTTATACCTTAAGACCCATAGTTTTTGTCCATCTGTTTGAGTTTTTACTTTAATAATAATATTTAAAATCTGTTTGGTCACGTTGCAATGTAAGTTGGCTTGCTGCTTTAGGCAAATGTGTGTAATCTCAGTAAACTAATTATAGACATCACAGTTTAAATTTTTGTTCTGAAGTCAACAATTATTAATTAAACTTCTACTACACATAAAAAAAAGTTCAAATAAATGTTTTTTTTTTCAAGTTTGTTAGATAATTTGTTATTTATTAAATACTAATAAATTTTAATGATGATTAGGAGCTATTTTCAGATCGTTAATATTTTTATATCTTTGTTTCAAATGAGTATATTTCATAAAACATTGGTGTATAAAAATAAACACGCTTGAATATTATTATTACATTCATAATGATGAAAGTAGTAATTATATCAAACCGTTCACTTTAAATAAGTTATTCGTATAGTAACTTATTTAAAATGAATAATATTAACGTAATAGAACAATTAAAATAACTCATAAGAAATCATTATTGATAAGTATAATGAATTAAATTGAATAAAGCAAATGATTCAGTTTCTCAATTCAGTTTTTTGAAAACAGAAAATTAATTTAGTTCCAGTGTACTAACTATTTTGTACTATACTAACTATACTATCTTTTTTACTCCAATTATAATGAGGAAGTAACCATTTACAGTTTATTTTAATTAATTACTGTTTATTTGTAATATTCAATAAATTTAAGGTTGATATATATATTACAATTATATAACGAATATTTAATATTTCCTAAACACAGATAAACCAAGATATTATAATAAAAAAATGTTTTCCTTATTTTAAACTTCACTTGTCAGTTCACATGGGCCTGCAGGCCTGTGCGTGAATTTTATTCAAAGAGTGAAGTAACGACCGTTGGCTTAGTGGGGATTTGAACCTTGGACCTTGTCCTCTGCAGTCAGAAGCCTTAGCCACTGAGCCACCACGCCGGCAACACCACCACAATTGCTCTTTTATGAGGCGTTACTTCTACTTTCCGATCCAATGGTACAGAAAATTATCTCCTTTCCTTCTGACAGCGTAATTACAGGTAAAATATACTGTAAGCTGGCTGTAGCTCCTTACTACTTTGTTGATAGTAAATCACCAAGAAAATATTATTAAATAGAGCATTCGTAAACGAAACATTGAGGATTTCTAGTAATAATGGTTTAATATTACCGACTTTATTTTACGATAACAACTAATGTACAATGCAACAAACATGTTATTGTTACTGTTCTATTTAAAATTGGAGTGTGAAACAACGGAAATAAATTTAACGTGTTATTTTAAATTTAAAAAATAACACTGACATGTCTTAAAAAGTTAAAATAAATTTTTAAGTTTCTTTTCCATTTAATAATAGTTTAAATTTGCAGGTTCATAATATTAATAACGTCTGACATTGAGTTTTAAAATACATGAATTAAGATATGTAAACAATGTTAAGAAAAGGACGATTTAAATTAATTAAAACAATTAATTATAAACAAATGAACATCTAATTAAGAACATACTAGTTCATGCTATATTATGTTCTATTAAAGAATATTACAATATGAAAATAATGTAATTAAGAAGGAATAGAAAAGTATAAAATAAGAAAAAATACAAAGTAAATTATAATTTCAATCAAGACAACCGATACTTTTTCTTATGAAAAAGATTACAAAAGGTACCAATAAAAAATAGCAACCTAATGTTTTTGGGATTGAAATGTTACATAAGGTATCCATAAGATAGTATATAAATGAATATTGGTCAAAGTAAATGAGATAAATGGAAAATCACTACGAAAACAACATTTTTAAACATAAAATCCCACTGATCTTAGAAAAGAATAAAATGTTTTATATTTTTATTTAAACAGACACCACATAATTTTACAGTGATGGCTAAATTCGAAGAAGTTACATAAATTCTATCAGTGACCCTAGGAAGCCCACAAGTCGAGTAAACTAATCCTTCCATTTGATAGGGACAACTTTTAACAATCAATAACAATCGATAACATACATCATAACGAATGTTAACAATTAACAACACTACGACAAAATAATAGTAATATAAACAAACAACGTCTAAAAGTCAACAACCAATGGTTATTGATAGTCTAGAAATCTTAATACAAAAAAAATACATATATCACAAATAGTCATGAATAACATAGTATAAGATTTATACTATTTTATTTTACAAAGAATAATGAATTAAACTAAGCAAATGCAACAATATATTACAAACATAACAAATAGTATAAACATATAAGACAAATTTAACTAGATAATAACACTTTTAACACAGTGAGCAACAATATATTACAAACATAACAAATAGTATAAACATATAAGACAAATTTAACTAGATAGTAACACTTTTAACACAGTGAGCACTGAGTAACAAAAAGAAAGGAGCGATAGTATAACAACAAACATGCAACTATATATTACAACAAATGCAACAATATATTACAAACATAACAAATAGTATGAACATATAAGACAAATTTAACTAGATAATAACACTTTTAACACAGTGAGCACTGAGTAACAAAAAGAAAGGAGCGATAGTATAACAACAAACATGCAACTGTATATTACAACAAATGCAACAATATATTACAAACATAACAAATAGTATGAACATATAAGAAAATTTAACTAGATAATAACACTTTTAACACAGTGAGCAACAATATATTACAAACATAACAATTAGTATAAACATATAAGACAAATTTAACTAGATAATAACACTTTTAACACAGTGAGCAACAATACATTACAAACATAACAAATAGTATAAACATATAAGACAAATTTAACTAGATAATAACACTTTTAACACAGTGAGCAACATTATATTACAAACATAACAAATAGTATAAACATATAAGACAAATTTAACTAGATAATAACACTTTTAACACAGTGAGCAACAATATATTACAAACATAACAAATATTATAAACATATAAGACAAATTTAAAAAGATAATAACACTTTTAACACAGTGAGCAACAATATATTACAAACATAACAAATAGTACAAACATATAAGACAAATTTAACTAGATAATAACACTTTTAACACAGTGAGCAACAATATATTACAAACATAACAAATAGTATAAACATATAAGACAAATTTAACTAGACAATAACACTTTTAACACAGTGAGCAACAATATATTACAAACATAACAAATAGTATAAACATATAAGACAAATTTAACTAGATAATAACACTTTTAACACAGTGAGCAACAATATATTACAAACATAACAAATAGTATAAACATATAAGACAAATTTAACTAGATAATAACACTTTTAACACAGTGAGCAACAATATATTACAAACATAACAAATAGTATGAACATACAAGACAAATTTAACTAGATAATAACACTTTTAACACAGTGAGCAACAATATATTACAAACATAACAAATAGTATAAACATATAAGACAAATTTAACTAGATAATAACACTTTTAACACAGTGAGCAACAATATATTACAAACATAACAAATAGTATAAACATATAAGACAAATTTAACTAGACAATAACACTTTTAACACAGTGAGCAACTATATATTACAAACATAACAAATAGTATAAACATATAAGACAAATTTAACTAGATAATAACACTTTTAATACAGTGAGCAACAATATATTACAAACATAACAAATAGTATAAACATATAAGACAAATTTAACTAGACAATAACACTTTTAACACAGTGAGCAACTATATATTACAAACATAACAAATAGTATAAACATATAAGACAAATTTAACTAGACAATAACACTTTTAACACAGTGAGCACTGAGTAACAAAAAGAAAGGAGCGATAGTCTAACAACAAACCTCGTTGTTAAGGAAATATATGGGTTAAAAAGGAAAAAACTGAGATGTAAGCTAAATTAGTAAGTACACCTGAAGACGACATGAATTTGTCATACCTGTCGAAACGTTGTTTGTCTCCTAAACACTTGAAAACATTGGAAATCTCCAAAAATTATCTACCAATCATGAACAAACCTCATTAAACTAGATGATTAATCATCATTCTGCTGACCTTTTCTTGAAGAATTTAGTGTTAATAATTGGAATGTAAGAAAAATACAAGTTCATTAATATGTAGGTAAAATATGTTGGATGCAAAGTTTCCATTTCTCTTACATTTTGAATAGGAACTCATACATTATCATGATTTTGTAAAGATCACATTCCCAAAGTGAAGAAGGACTCAAGAGTCCATTCATTAGTACGCTCACCGTTACTCCCCCTACTACCACCTAGTATATTTACTCCGAGGTAGGGTTGGTTGTAAAAGGGATTGAATAGAATAGTACTTGGCGAGTGAAGATAGTGTCAAATATCTTTGACCATACTACCTGTTAAAGGTAACACCAAATGAAGGTATTTGCAGGAACTTTCTGAAGTAGAAGTCAATATTATCAAAAAGGATATTGTTAAAAAAACTTGTATCTTTTAATGGCGACTCTCTATGTTAATACTAAAGCTGACCCAAATATCCAATATTATTTGACTTTTATTTACATACAACAAATGTTACTCCTTTTCATCTGATTGTCATCTAATTAGACCTCACTGATTACGTTCTCTCCCATACACAACATCTGAATTCTGACTACCACCCTACATGGACACCCCAGAATTCTCAAGTACTGTCCATATCGATAACAACCGTTGAGCGGATGCCATGTGAGTATTAATAGGGTCGAACTTGATTATTTGATTTTTAGTTATTTTACTGTGGAGATTTATAACATTTATACACAGCCACGATTAGCTGTAAAATTCTTTAAATTACTTATACATCGGACATATTTTTTGTCTTATATTAATGATGCTAGTTAAAAAGGAATATTAGACCTAACTTTATCTTTGTCAAATACTTTCCAAAACATTTCATCACTTCACTTACAGAAACAATAAATTAATTGGATTTTATGTGAGTAGTTAGCATATATAAACTTAAGATTCATTGACATTTTAAAATATTTCAAATCATAATTATTTAAAAAATTGTTCAAAAAGTAAATTAAATATAATGTACACATTAAATTTACTATTAAATGTACACATTGCATGCAATTTTAAAGCTTCATACAATGAACAATTCATTTCCTACTACTTTGTCATGGGAAATACTTTTCTTATAAAAACAATTTATCTAAGAAATGGTACCGACGACAAGATATGTATTGTTTCTATTCGTCTCGAGAAAATATTCAACAATGTTTGCCAAGGGTACTATTTACATACCACTACAATGTACATTATTTGTAGGGTGACAGGGAAGATAAATGAGTAAATGGTTCTACTGATAATATAATTTTCTGAAAGTATTTAAGAATAAAATATTTAAATGTTAGTAAAAATAAAAAAATAAACTATGAATAAAGGTTGTAAGACTGTGAATTTTCTTCAATAATTTGGTCCAACTTTAATAATAGTTTCAAACAAAACATTCATAGCCTTTTAATATGCTGTAATATTATACTGATTTTGAAAATAAAGACGACCTAATGGATGGCTCCAAGTGGCCTAAGCACGCCGTTGTTAAGCGTTTTTTATTCCACCGGTCAAGGAAGGTAGGCTCAAAGCAGATGTAACCTACCCTATAAAGCATAGTGATAACCTAAATGGCAAAACCTTACAGTCCCAAAGAAATATAATTAAAATAGGACTTCAGAATGTTCAAAATATATCCAATAAAATGAACACTCTAGATATATTCATTCAAGAATATTCATTGGATGTTTTGTGTTTATGTGAACACTGGTTAACTGAAGAAGGTTTCGCTTCTGGTGTTTTCAATCAACTTTTGGACTTCAACTGTGTTACAGCTTACTGCAGGTCACAATTTAGCCATGGTGGAGTCTCCATTTTCCTAAAAAGCAATTTAAAATTCAAAACGTTGGATATGCAGTCCTTCTGTATTGAAAAATACTGTGAGTTGGTGGCAGTTCAGTTACTGGATCTAGATATTATAATAATATCATTCTACCGTGCTCCTTCTGAGCTGCAGGAAGATATTGTGAGATCACTTAGCCAGCTCGAAAATAGCCTATCCTACTTATCACGATATGGGAAAAACATGATTCTATGTGGTGATCATAATGTTAATATACTCATAGACGACCAAAAATCTAGAATGTTTCTAGATATTCTAAGATCAGTAAATCTTTACCCTACTGTCCTGGAACCGACTAGAGGTAAGGCGTGCCTATTAAATATAATGACAGACTTATCACAAAATATGTATAATAGTCTTGTAACGGCTGGGGTGGCGGACCATGATGCAGTCATTTTGAGTTTGATTCAGTCTCCAGAAATTCTGAATACAACGACCTCCTACCGTCGCATTAGAGACATTTCTGACAAACAGCTGGGTTTATTCAAGCTTATGCTTTCTAAGATTCACTGGGAAGATACTAGTATCCCAGTAATAAAGGATACATCTCCTGACTTAGCTTTTGTCTCTTTTTTTAATGAATTTACAGAGATCTTTGACAAGTGCTTTCCAGTCTCTTATAAAAAAATTAGTAGTAAAACAACGTCAAAAAATAGAAAACTCCTTGGACATTGGTACACAACCGAACTGGCAAATATTAAAACCATGCTGCTCTTGTATCATGACCTTTCCAAGGGTTCATTCAATTCGGATTTTTTCCACCATCAACACAATAAATTAAAAAAAATTTACAGAGTGAAGATACGAGAGGCTAAAAAGGAAGCCTATTCGAACTATATCGAGTCCTCTTCAAACAAATGCAAGGCTGCATGGTCAGTCATAAATAACCTGAAACCAAACCCTAAAACTAAGAATATACAAAATGCACCCGATGAATTTAATTCTTATTTCCTCGAGTCTGTTGCAGAGGTGGTTGAAAATCTGCCAACCCACTGTGAAGACGCACTGGACATCTTGGCCCAAACACAAATAAGAACTCCTGTTGAGGAATTCAACTGGACTGCGACTTCGCCTGAGCAACTTACCAGGATCGTCAAAAGCTTCAAAGAATCGACCAGCCTGGACTTTTATGGTATGTCGACTAAATTACTAAAATTCATTTTTGAGGAAATCTCTGTTCCTGTGACTGCACTTCTGAACGCCTGTCTGGCAAAAGGAGTCTTTCCGGATTGTTTAAAAGTTGCCAAAG
The DNA here is from genome assembly GCA_035578905.1 of Stictocephala bisonia. Classification (NCBI taxonomy): domain Eukaryota; kingdom Metazoa; phylum Arthropoda; class Insecta; order Hemiptera; family Membracidae; genus Stictocephala; species Stictocephala bisonia. The sequence continues at coordinate 94,803 of JAQJVL010001210.1, read as the reverse complement.
TTACACCCATTTATAAGAAGGGAGACTTCTCAGTTGTAAAAAGTTATAGGCCCATCTCAGTTTTACCTGTTCTTTCAAAGATTTTTGAAGCTGTTATGCTTCGGCAGCTGTTAGATCATTTTAACCTCTATAGATTACTGACTGACTCTCAGTTCGGTTTTATTAAAGGACGCTCCACTGAACAAGCAGTGGCCCGCCTGACGGACCTGATTTATAAATCTTTTGAAAATAAAGAGGCGGTATTGACCATCCTTTGTGACATATCAAAGGCTTTTGACAGCGTCAACCATGGCCTACTCCTTGATAAGCTCAAACTGTATGGCGTTCGAGGGCCTGCCCTGGATATGATAAAGGCCTACTTCCAAGACAGAAAACAGATTGTAGCAGTTAATGGTGAAACTTCTGCATCAAGTGAAATTGTATATGGCGTGCCTCAAGGATCAATCCTGGGGCCGTTTCTGTTTATCGTTTTAATGAATGACTTAGCGTCTTATATGACATGCACCACCATCTTATTTGCAGATGACACCACTTTAGCTTCTAAGCACTCTAACGCAGCCGAATTACAAGCCCTGGGTGAAGAGTCCTGGGAGAGGGCCAGTAACTGGTTTGCATCAAATAAGCTTGCATTGAATGAAGCAAAGACACAGAAAATAACTTTTAGCCTCAGAAACCATGACACTACGGAAAATGAAGCTGTCAAACTTTTGGGATTTAACCTAGATCATAAGCTTACTTGGGAAGCCCATGTACAGTCCATTTGTACAAAGCTCTCAAGAGTGAGTTTCCTTTTAAGCAGGCTAGTGTGGTGTGTCCCCACAACCTACCTAAGATCTGCATATTATGCATTTGTAAATTCACACCTTGAATACGGAACGCTCTTGTGGGGCCATGCAAGTTCTGTCCCAAGACTTCAGGTTATACAGAAGAAAATAATCCGTATTATCTCAAGAGCTGGACCCAAGGACCATTGTAAGCCACTATTCACAAATTGGAAAATCATGACAGTAACCAATCTTTACATTTTCAAATCATTAATCAAAATCAAACAAAATTTCAGTAATTTAAATCTCAGATCTGATTTGCATAATCACAATACCCGACATGCAACCGACCTGGACATCCCTTTCAGCAGACTATCTAAAGTTAAAAACTGTTTTCCGTCAACTGGACTCAGATTTTTCAATTCTCTTCACCCCTCAGTACGAGGCGTAAATGATAAGAAGTTCAAAGTGACCCTTCAGCAATGGCTTATAAGCAATCCATTTTACACACAAGAAGAATTTTTAAAAGAGGCCGCAAGATTGATTGTGTGACAAAGGCCCTTCTGACGCCATCTATGCTGGTTTTCGCCAGTCACTGATGAAGACTACAAGTATCAAGTAAGTATTAAGTATAACATGATTTGTGCGTTTCTGAATATTATATATTTTCAGCATTGTCCTGATGGCCGACTTTTGCAATTTTAGAATGTTAAATATGCCAGTGATGTGCCCGGCAAATACAATATCGGATTTCTGAACACTCCAACTAGTAATGTAAGTGTAGCATAGTTGTGTTAATGGTTCACATTAGATATGTACATTCCCAGTAGCCATGTGTCTCGCCAACGTTTCTGAACTCTCCAACTAGTAATGTAAGTGTAGCATAGTTGTGTTATTGGTTCACATTAGATATGTACATTCCCAGTAGCCACGTGTCTCACCAACGTTTCTGACACTCCAACTAGTAATGTAAGTGTAGCATAGTTGTGTTATTGGTTCACATTAGATATGTACATTCCCAGTAGCCATGTGTCTCGCCAACGTTTCTGACACTCCAACTAGTAATGTAAGTGTAGCATAGTTGTGTTATTGGTTCACATTAGATATGTACATTCCCAGTAGCCACGTGTCTCACCAACGTTTCTGACACTCCAACTAGTAATATAAGTGTAGCATAGTTGTGTTATTGGTTCACATTAGATATGTACATTCCCAGTAGCCATGTGTCTCGCCAACGTTTCTGAACTCTCCAACTAGTAATGTAAGTGTAGCATAGTTGTGTTATTGGTTCACATTAGATATATACATTCCCAGTAGCCATGTGTCTCGCCAACGTTTCTGACACTCCAACTAGTAATGTAATTGTAGCATAGTTGTGTTATTGGTTCACATTAGATATATACATTCCCAGTAGCCATGTGTCTCGCCAACGTTTCTGACACTCCAACTAGTAATGTAAGTGTAGCATAGTTGTGTTATTGGTTCACATTAGATATATACATTCCCAGTAGCCATGTGTCTCGCCAACGTTTCTGACACTCCAACTAGTAATGTAAGTGTAGCATAGTTGTGTTATTGGTTCACATTAGATATATACATTCCCAGTAGCCATGTGTCTCGCCAACGTTTCTGACACTCCAACTAGTAATGTAAGTGTAGCATAGTTGTGTTATTGGTTCACATTAGATATGTACATTCCCAGTAGCCATGTGTCTCGCCAACGTTTCCTTGCCTATGAAATAATTGTTAACACTCATTAACATTCGCTACTCCACCCACAATATTATATTGGCTTCCATGAGGCCAATAAATATATATTACAACTGTATTTTCGACCAGTTCTGTACTTACCTTTTTTTGAATGTTTTGTATATAAAGCCCCATGAAATCCTCATACAGAATATGCGAAGCCCTTTTTTTCAATGCATCTACTCCCTAATTACTTTAACAATTTTAACGATAGAGGTGTCAAAAAATTTGTTCCTATTCGTATTGTGCAATAAGGTCTCCATTTAAAAATATTTTTACCCTGAAGAGCATAAGAAGCCCTCAAAGTACATTTTTAAGCCATAAGAATAACATAGAGAGTTTAAAATTGGTCAAAAAGTAACAGCTGTTCAAATGTAAATAATGATAATTATAAAATTTTTACAGCTGTTAGAATGTAAATTATGATGTTTATAACATTGAGAAGGTTATAGATCTTTCTGAAACTTAGTAACCACATATTTAAACTTTTAATAGGTTGCAACTCAAGTGCAATGAGTGAGTTACTAGAAATAAATTTAATATTAAGATTTTAGTTAATACAGTTTACCACTAATATTTGCTGTCAAAAGTCACATGCCGAGGTGTCAAGAATGCAGCGAGTGACGGGGTTGGCACGCGAGGCATGTAGGGGTGTCCCCTAGTCATATTTTAGTTGTATAAGTTTATTTTTTGTTAAATACAGTACTAATAACTATTTTATTCAAATTATTTTTTTCATGAAACAAACCCAGGTAGAACGAATCTATCTCAGAGAGAACTTGTTTACACTTATTCTTAACGATTGTAAAATTGTGAAAGACATATGTAACAAATGTAAGCATGAAAACTTTTCAAGTGTAGTATAATGTTCAACTGCAAAATGCGGGCGTCAGCTATTGATGCAAAACGCGCTGCCTGGTAACCTAGCGGTGAAGGAGAGTCAACTGCCACAACTGTTCAGATCACACGTTGGTTTGGGGTGGACAGACAGACAACCGATCTTTTGATAGTCATCAGAGCTGCAATTAGATCCAAAGTCACCAGGTAGGGGGTCGGAGATTTTCATTAAGTTATTTGTTAAGCGATAACCATGTTAAGCACTTCACACAACCTCAGAGATTATACTAATATTAATTTTGTATACTTATAGAAACTGTCAACATCTGGACGAAACACTTTAGACTTATAAAATCTATGGACATTTTTAGTGTATTTGGAATTTGTTTCAAATACATTTCATAAAACCGTTTATATTGTGGGATATGAACTATGAATTTACTTGTTATTTAGAATTTTATACATTTTACATGAACAAATTTTATTACTTAAAGTTCTCCCTATACGCGGATTGATGAAACGAGTTCTGAATATGTTGTTATACGGTGTTGGTATAATTGTTACGAATCACTGAACCATTATTCAGTTCGCTTTATACTATCAAATCATGTAAATTATTATAGACTGTTCTTTATTTTATAAAAAAACAATCAAATGACTAAGGTAATGTATTTTTTTTTATTCATTGCTAAATACATGAACATGGAGTTTTTACTCTGAAACCGGTAATCCAATAAATAGGATTTTGTAGCTGAAGACGACAAAAGGTACGTTAACCTTATTATTTGTTAAGGTAATGTTCTTTTTTAATTATATAATAGTGAACGAAAAGTATTTCAGCCTTTTAGTACATAGTTTAATAAATAAAACAAGGATAAATTATTTGTTTATATAAATTCAAATACTCTTTATTCATTTTTATGTACATATGATACAATGAATAGCGTCAAGGTTCTAAACACTAACTTACTTAGCTAAAATAATCAAACAATTTTGAAATTAATAAATATTTACATTGTTTAGTACTGACTCTAGTTACAAACTCTGTTCTGAATGTTCAGTTTATATTAGAGTTAGAGAGTGGTACAGAGTTCCTCAACAGAGTAAAGAGCTTTGTTGAGCAAGTATTCTTTTAACTTGTTTTTGAACTTAAGGCCTTTTTTGATTTTTATGTTTTGCGGTATGTATTTTAAAAATTTGTTTCCCATATATGTAGGTTTTTTTTCAAAAAACTTTAGCCTATGGTCCTGGACCACCTCATTTTTTGCTCTTGTGTTATAAGGGTGACTGGGTGACTTAAAATTTAAGTCTAATTTTTGTTTTTTTGCTGTAAGAATGGATTCAAAAATATACTAGCCATAAAAAGTAAAAATTTTTAAATGTTTAAAATGTTCCTTAGCTGAATCATCATGTTTCAGCCTTAGCATTATCCGTATGGCCTTTTTTTGTTGCTTTAAAATATTATCCATATTTACTTGTTTTGTTGAACCATACAGAGCAATGCAAAAAGAAACATGAGAATGTACATAAGCAAAATATATATTTTTTCACGTTTTTAGGTCACAGTAGTAACTCATTTGTGATAATGCATAGACCCCAGAATTTATTTTAATCAAAAGCTTATGAACGTGTTCGTCCCAATTCAGATGACGATCTATTGTTAAACCTAGAAAATTTGTGCTGTTTTTCATTTCAATTTGGGATGATTGACAGATTATTGTTGGGTCCTTTAACATCCTATTTTGGGGTGTTTTGAATTTTACAAAGCTTGTCCTTTTTGAATTTAAAAGTAACTTGTGGTTTTTCAAATGGTTTCCAATTTTTTCTAATTCGTTAAATGTATTAATTTCTAATTCTTCTAAAGAGTTTGATGACATCACTAGGTTAGCATCATCAGCATATAGACAAAGCTCACTGTTTGGCTTATGTGCCAGCACCCCTTCCATGCCACCCAGATAACACAGAAACAGCAATGGACCTAAGATAGACCCTTGGGGTACACCAAACCTTAGATCATTGTATTGTGAAGAGGCTTTAATAATTTTGTTGTATTTCGATAAATGGGTTATTTCTACATATTGAGATCTGTCAGACAGGTAAGACCGAAACCAGTTAAGAGTATTTTTTGCTACTCCCAGATCTTTTAATTTGTCTATGAGCTTAGAGTGTTTAACACTATCGAAAGCTTTTGAGATATCCATGAATATCCCAATTGTATATTTTCCTTTATCAACTGATTCAATGATTGTTTCGATAAATGACACAGCAGCACTCACAACTGACCTTCCGGATCTAAATCCATGTTGGCCATTATCTAATAAATTAAATGTTTCTAAAAATTCTGTAAACTGTAAATATACTGCTTTTTCATAAATTTTGGACAATGTTGGTAGGACAGATATTGGTCGATAATTAAGAACGTTCTTTTCATCATCTTTTTTATGTGTTGGTATTATTTTTGCTTGTTTTAATTTAGTTGGAAAAATACCAGAAACAAAATATGAATTAATTAGATGGGATGAAACTGCACTTATATTTGTTTTTACTGCCTTAATTACTGTGACTGGTACTTCATCGTGTCCACTAGATGTCTTGTTCTTGAAAGAGTCTATTATTTGTTCTACCTCCCTTTCATTTATTTGTCTTAATCTAAATGTTGGTTTTATAAACTGAACATCACTATAGTTACATTCCAAATCAAAATTTACAAACTGTTCTTTACTGCTTATACTTAGATCTTTCACTATATTAACAAAGTGGTCATTGAACACATTTGCTATCAACTTGGGATCAGAGACAATTTGAGCTCCCTCTACCAGTGTAATGTTGCTAAGAATTTCCTTCTCTTTTACACCCACTTCTGAATTTATCAATTTCCATACGGTTTTTTGGATGTTAGTAGATTTATTAATTTGTTTTTGAAAATAGTTAGACTTAGATTTCACAATTTCAAGCTTATAATTTTGTTTTGCCTGATTTAATTTAATGTTTGACTCTAAATTTTTATTTTTCCGAAGTGCTTTAGTTAGTTGGATGAGATTTATTTTCTTAGACTTTAATTCTTCTGTAATCCAATTACTTTTTTTTTTTTTTTGTTATTAGTACTTTTGGGAATGCCTGCTCAAAACAGAACCTAAATAAACTGTAAAAGTTATCATATTTTCTTTCCACTGAGGCCAAATAGACATCATCCCATTTTTCTTTAGACAACAGTTGTGAAAAGTACTTTAAATTTTCTGGTGAGAACTTTCGTATTTCTTGTTTTACAGGCAATCTCTTTGAATTAAATGAATTGTTTATTTTTATTTCTAGCATCTGACCATCATGGTCTGATAGACTAGTTATCAAACCTTTAACTTTAATACTTAGATCTATATTTTTTATTAAGGAACTATCTATGGCTGTTTCTGAACTCTCAGCTATTCTTGTGGGAAAATCTACTAAATACTTCATATTTAGGCCTTTTAATGATTCTTTAAATAATTTATAATTATTGTCATTTTTTAAAACATCAATATTGAAGTCCCCCCCCTACTATTATTACTAAAATAAACACCTGAGGGCAACAATAATAATAATTTTTATTTCCTTCAATATATTACAAAATTTAAACTTAGGATATTCACTGGCCACTGTTTCCGGTATTTGTGGCCAGGCTACAAAACAAAAATATTTTAATTGCAAATAAACTGTACAAAATCTTATTAATACAAAGACACAATACTTAATATCTCAAGTCAAGTCCATATTATTATTATTATTTTTAAGCCGATGCTCTCTGCAGCGCTGTAGTCAGCTAATATGCTAACCGATAAACAAAAATTCACAAAACACTGTGACAAACTTAAAACTCAAAAATAACATTTAAAACCACGACTATAGATATTTACATGAATATAGTTAAATATTAATAAGTAAATAAATATAAGTATATGTAATATAAATATCAACATTTGACTTTAAAAAGGTGTGATGAGTGTAGTCATTGTTACTAAGTAAGGTTGACTGTTCCTCAGGAAAAGCTATTTATTTACAGCTATTTATTTATTTATAGCCCTTTAGCTAGGGCAACTAAGGGACCTACGTGGAATCCGAACCACTCTCAGTTCTCTTCCCTACACAACATCTGAATCTTGACTACCATTCGACATGGACACCCCAGACGTCTCTAGTAGTGTCCACGTCAATGGAAACCATTGAGTGGACGCCGTGTCCGTATTAAGAGGACCGAGCATTGGATCTATCTCCTACAATCTCCTCAACACTTTGTCCCCCAAGTAGCTTGGGTTACAACACTGCGCCACCAGTGCCGACTTATCATATTATAAGCTTTGCCTAGTTTTGATAAACGGAAATTTAACGAAGAATTATTTTAATAAGTGTGTGGAAACATACTTACACAAAAATTATCTTTTTTCGTCACAAGATGTAGTATTTATAGTATGTGTAATGCACACTTCTATTTCTGTTTAGTATCAACAGGCATAGATAGACGACTTATAATGTTTCATTTGTAACCAAATAAATGCATCAGCAAAAAAATGGAGTATTTTTAATTTGAATTAAAAAACATTGATCAGTATTCTTATATTTATTTGAAACCACAAAAGTAAGCACAGCAAATTGAAGTAGTTTTGAGCATCTGCTGTTTTTAACAGATGACATTAACGTGAGTGTAATTATATATTCTCGTTGAAAAATTACTTATGTAGCAATATAGCTTCAGCTTCGAGCCAGAATTTTTAGTAGTACCATTGATTTTATACACAAATAGATTTCCCATCCAATGTTAAATTTTGAGTCTCAAAATATCAGCTGTTTTTGTGGTCTATTGTGGAGCGCTAGTGTATTTCCATGTAAATGTAATGCAGTTTAAAACAGCTGTGGTTGCGGGCCACACTAACTAACAAAATTACTGCCACAAATATTCCTATTAGATGGTTTATCTATTGTATGTGTATATAATCAAGGGTAGTACTGTGTAACATATTTACAGAGCTATTACACAAAATATCCAATCACTAAACTTAGTAAGCAAAACTACACAAGTTGGCAAGTGTAAGTTGAACTTGTAGTTGCTGCTCAAATTGTACAAGTTTTACGTAATTTTCAGAGGAAAGGTTTCAGCCATATTTTAATATACTTTTAAAAGAATATTTACCTCATAAACGACGGTGTCTTGCAAGAGAATCACAGTTCTGAAGCATTATATCTGAGGTTATAAACGATGTAATCTTGCAAGAGAATCACAGTTCTGAGGCATTATATCTGAAGTTATAAACGATGTAATCTTGCAAGAGAATCAGGTTTGAAGTAAAATAGTGGCGCTGTGCTGTAACCCAGTTAGCCCCTTGGGGGCAAAGCGTTCAGGAGGAAAATTGTAGGTGATAGCTTCTATGCTCAGTCCTCATATTGCTATAGTGGCCATCCTATTAATGGTTGCCTTCGACGTAGACACTACTAGATAAGACTGGAGTGTCCATGTTGAGTGGTAGTCAAGGTCCGGATGTTGTATAGAAAAGAGGACTATACAACATTTTCATTTTACTAGTACGTGCTAGTGAGTCACGTGACCAACCAGCAACCAGCTCCCTCCTACCCAGTGTGACAGTGTTAACTAATAGTCTATACTAGAGTAAAGCAGCACAGTGTTCTCTGTTTTCACGTTAAGTTTTTTTTTTTTAGTACCATCGGATATTGTATTATAGGCCCATCACTTTGCGGCGCTGCTGTATTTACAAAACAAACGCTAAAAAACATCTAATCACATATTCTGTTCAGTGTTTAATCTACTTTGAACAGTACCAGAGGTTTTTAAATTTGTATTCTGCTTGTTAACATTTATGTGAGTTACAACTAAAAAAACCATGTTTTCACACGGCCTTCTCGTAGGAGGATTAACATTTTCGCAGTGCGCATGCGCGAGGAACATGTTCCATATAACTGTGACTTGAAAAATAAACGTTACTACGCAACCTTAGGGTCTTGAGAGTAAAATAGTTCTTTGCAAATTTTCGTAATAGTTACTTTAATTACAGTCACAAGTCACAACGGCAGCACCGTAAAGTGGTGGGGTACTTTTGTTTCTTAGTTTTGGAGGTATATTGTAATCGTTTTCTTATTTTCATCCATAAACACTTCACAAACTTACTACGAGGCATATAGGCTGTACAAGCCTATTGTAAAGAAAGGCATACAGAATACTTTTGAGTATTGTCAATGGATATATCGTTAAATTAATTTTTCCTTTTATCAGATTTGCTTTGAAAAAGAAATTTTCAAACTATTTCAACATTAAATCCATTACTACATATTACAGTTTTCCCCCTAATAGTAGCCTATCCAGTTGTGTCTCTTACAATAAACATAACTTAGACTAAGTAATCATATATTTCAATTAACAAATTGAAATAACCGTATCTTACTGTTGTTTTATTCATTTTGAGGTACAGTGGAATTCACGTAGCAAGCAACTAGAAAAAGAAGCGATATGTTGTGAGGTTAAGATTAGATCAATTAATTGGTTCGGTGTAAGAACAAAATATTCCGGGACAGGCATCTAGTCTGATGTTTTGAATCTGTTGTTGGATGGCTCAGTTCCGTTACCGATAGATTGAGAGAGTGGTGGACAGTGACTAAACTCCTTAATTCCTTTTTAACGTTGTATCCTTGATTATACACGCACCTAGATGAGCAACGAGATACGGCTTTGCGTGATCAGACTGCGCTAGCGGTCTCTAGCGGAACGTGTTGGGACTATGGCAGAATTGGTCTATGCGCAGTACTGCTTCGAGTAGACAACAACAGCTGAAATTGGCTGTACTCGGGCTCATTACCGACCGCGCTGGCGCTGTGCCTGTCGTAATGTATGTGGAATATGATCGACTGTTTGAAGTCAAGGAAAAGTAATGGTTGATTTACGTCACGCGTTGTAATCGTTTTTATTTATTACGCTTCATCCGTGATATTTGATTACTTGTTACAATAAAATACACATGAATAGACAAGTATTATGAATAGTAACATATATATCATAGATATAAAATTGGTTTTGAAATTTTACCTATTTTATACAGTGTAGTATTTTAACTGTAAACATTTTTATTTTAAAATAGGTGCAATATTTATAGAGTCTGTTTGGTTACTGCCAAAACCATACGATATATTCACTTTGAAATAATCAAAGTTTTATGTAACTTAAATAAACAAAGCAAAGCTAAATAATTCAGCAAATAATACTTAGAATTATATTATAATGTAAAAAGAATTTCCTCGATTTTATATTTACAGACCTGAACATTAAATCATTTAATTAATTACTACAAATCATCCTTCTAAGATACAAATGTTTTGTGTAGGCCTAATGTGTGGTGTATTTACTAATAATATGTGTGCGTTTCGCGCTAGTTGTAAGCATCAATTCGATATTTTTTAATAGGCCTATATTTTAATTTCAACCAAATTATAAATGGTTCATTTAATTGATCTTCTTCTTGTTAGGTTTACATTATTCTTTCTAGTTAATTTTGTAATTTATGTTTATAGTATCATTAGAATTTGCCCCGTACACATAGTGTGTGGAAAAAGTATTGTCTCCCTATTTTTCTTTCATTTATTTGTAATATATCTACTAAGGGTTTCTTTGTTTTCAAGCAAACATTAAAAACATAGGACAATACTGTTAAGTTGTAATAGTAGTTTTAAAAAATGTCGATAGTTTCACATATCAATGCTTACTATACTTAAATTTTCCGCCCAATTCATTTTAAGGATGACCAGTTAAATTCACATTATTACCTAAAACCCCTAAAAATGTTTATACCCTTACGTTTTTTTTGTAAAATTAAACTTTTATGTTAATTAAATTTGGAACAAAAATTATATTTTCCATTTTTTAACTAATAAATGTATTGTTTACTTTCACAATTGTATAGTGTTTAAACCAAGACACAGTGTGTAAGACTTTTTCGATGGAAATGTTACGAAGTCACAGGCAATAAGCAATGAGATAAATTATTTACTGACAAATAAAATACTGTACATATATTACTAGCCTTATGTTTGTTGTAACTACTTTCTTCACATACCTTCACCATAATATAATCAAAGCTACAATCTTGTTCGTATATTTCATAATCTCTTATAAAATTAGTAGTCTTCATTACAACGTACATTTACAAACTACTTATTTATACCATGTTATGACAACGATTTTATCCAGTACACATAACAATTACCTTTGAACACAGCTGACTTTTTAGTACTACTAACAAACATTTCAGCTTACTTTTATTTACTAGTTTTTATATTTTTGTGCACTTTTTAAAGTGAAATAAATGTTAGTGATAAACCTGTTTAGTGATAAAAAAGGTAATTTTTTACGAATTTTGTGATGATTTATTACAATTTGCTGTCTTAGAGGTTTAGAAGGTTAAGTTTAAAATCTATCATTTTAAATTGAACCTTATTGGAGTTAAGGCAAATTAAATTACTAAACAAGTAATTTATATTCATTCGAAATACATAATGGGTGCACAAATTGCACATACTGAGGCCCTTAGATATTTAATTTAATGTGACAAATAATTAGGTTTACAAAGTGGAGAAAAATAAATTTTAATATGCAATCATCAAGAATAAGATGATTTGCACATTACTTATACATAGTCTAGAAACTGACTTTATTACTTAAATTTATAATAATTATCAGTGTCAACTTTACACTTCGGTTGACGACAAGGAGTTTGAGAGGAAATGTATAATGTTACAGGCGTGGCAAGGGGCTTTGATACTAAAACCACGAAAACTACTGACGACGTAACAATTAATTTGATTTACTGAAATACGAATGTCTACTGAAGGAACACGGCGCGCGACCGTGCAGCCATCTAGGGGCGACGCATAGTACTACGAGTGCAGCCAACCAGAGCTCCTAGCGGCGCGTTAATATACTACGTCGGCATTCGATATGGTTTTCAATCACACAAAAATGCATTGGGTTGCTCATCTAGGTGCGTATATAATCAAGGGTTGTATACAGTGCAACATTCTAGGGATGGGAAATGTAGTTCATCAGACGGAGTTAGTTCACTCCGGAGTTATAATGACTCGGAACTAGTTCCGCGGAGTAGTTCCAACTCCGAACGTCGTTCCAGTTCAACGTGGAGTGAAGCTCAAGTGAGTCGCTCCGAGTGGATGCGCGCGCATCACGTACTTCACTCCTTTGTTTTGATCGTTCCAACAACTCCGGAACTATGTTAGTTCCAGTCGACACTGCAGCCGCTCTGACACTCTGACAGTGGTTGCGCGCGCATCTCGTTCTCACTCCTTTCTGTTGATAGTTCCAAAAAGATAGAAACTAACATATGATTTTTAGGTTATATCCAGCTAACAATTTGAATTGTGTATTTTATTTAATTATTTTACAAAGAAAAAGTATGGATGTCTTATGAATTTTCCAGCAGAAAGTAAAGTATTGTATATTTTATATGCGTATATTTATGACATATAATACTCATTTATTCTAGTTCCGAAATGAACTAGTTCCGCACTAGCACTCGGAGTTGGAGCTGTAACTCCTTAACCGGAGTAGTTCCTTTGTTGTCGTTCACTCCGGAGTTACCCATCTCTACAACATTCTGCTCGTCACAGATCTAAGGAACAGGTTCCTCGCGCACTGCGAGATGTTCATCCTCCTACGAGAAGTCCGTGTTTTCACGCAACTTTTCTAGTGACTTCGAACTGTCATTAAAAAAATTATTTGAGATTTTTTCCTTTCTGTTCCCCAATTAGTAATAATAGGTAATATACTGAAATTTCATGATAAAATAATTAATCGTGACTACGTTATTAATTTGTTCCAAGGCTCATTGTGTTTTCTTGATTTTTTTTCAATTACAGAAATAATATTTTCACTGAAATAAAGAGAATTACTAACCAAACTCAATACACTCTAAGAATGGTTCTAATAAACATTCGAAGTTATTTTTTTTGACACTGGCGTGATCAGCCGAGGCTGTACAGTCTGCTGTATTAAACAGTTATATTACATTAATATATGACTGTTTTACCCAAAAGTATGTGTTATGGTGAGGTATATTTATTTATTTATTTATTTATTTATTTATTATACCAACGGCATTACACCAATTTACATTGTTATAGGAATAGATGACTTAAGGCTAGAAGAAACAATGATTCTCAATCAAAAGTCTACATCAACAACTATACATTCACTTGCACTGTGAAAAAACATAATTTGTTGAAAAGCTAAAGGTAATATTCAGAAAGAGTAACGAGATATAAAATTTGAAAACATTAACAAGAAATCAGAGATAATCAATTAACATTATTAACCATAACAATAAGATAACAACACAATGGTAACAATATGAACTAGAAAAGAAATAACAAACAATTTTATGAGGTTAACAAAACATTAATAACATCTTAAATATATAACAACTAACAACCCACCAGTCCAGCAGTAATGAGGCAGCCTAGCAAAAAATTTTCAGATTGTGAAAAAGAGAGAAAACTTAAAAAATATATAATAAAGAATGTAATACTATGCTTAATGACAATGATGAAATGATTATAGTAATAAGGACAGCATAACAACAACAAGATAGACGGGCCCAGAAGACTTGCACCAACTCATGTAGAACGTCCTCAATCAGCAGCAGCAGCCCTCCTCACCACCGCCAAACTGTCAGAAAAGAAGTCCACGACACCACAGACGTCGTTCCCGGAGCGCATCAGTCTTGGCAGAGGGCAGAAGCGGAAGTAGTTGGTAGCAGCAAAATCGAGCTCAAACAACCTCACTTGCCTCGTACTTCTGGGGAGATGGAAAGTGATTTGTTCAAGTAGGTACGGGCAGTAGATAAGGCTGTTGAGGAGCTTGAAAAGAAAGGCGAGATCGGCAGCTCTTCTCCTCTCCGCCAAGCTCCGGAGATGGTAGGCGGCTGACAGCTCAACAATAGGAACGTCCAAAAAGTTGTATCCGTTTCGGCAGCCAAGGAACCTCACGAAGCGCCGCTGCACCGACTGAAGCTGCTGGATTTGGCCAATATGATATGGAGACCATACAACGGATGCATACTCGAGCAGCTGGCGTACAAGAGCCTTGAACAGCATTGTAGAGACGCTGATACTCAATCCATGTCTCGAAGTCCTGATCACCAGTCCAAGTAACCGTGAGGCCCTGGCGCAGATGTTTCTGATGTGCGGGACAAACTCGAAGGATGAGTCGATAAGTACGCCAAGATCCTTGATAGTGCAACATCTTGCGATAGGGATTCCATCCAAGAAGTAAACGGCTTCATGAAGGTGCAGCTTTCTACTGTAGGAAATCAGCTTGGTTTTAGCGGGATTTGCAGACATCTCATTAGCAAGACACCATCCGAAGACGTCGTCGAGGGCACGCTGCAATGTTTGGCAGTCTTGATGAGATTTAACTTCGACGAATAGCTTGATGTCATCAGCAAACAGAAGAAAGGGTACCTTGATAACCTCCTTGATGTCGTTAATGAAGATGGTAAACAGAAAAGCGCCAAGATGAGAACCCTGGGGCACGCCGGAGCTCGCCAGAAATTTTGAAGAAACCTGGGACTGGAAAACAACAGCCAGGCGCCGATGAGAGAGATAGCTTCTGAACCATCTCAACATCGTGCCGACGACTCCATAGCCCTCTAACTTTGCAAGAAGATGGCGGTGACTTATCCTGTCAAAGGCCTTGCTAAAGTCTATGTAAATAGTGTCGACTTGGCTCCTTCGGCTAAGAGCCTCCATCACCCGACATTGAAGGGTGAGAAGATTAGTCACCGTAGACCGACCAGGTGTGAAGCCATGCTGCTCATCTATGATGACACTCTTGAACAAAGGCTGTACAACGTCCAGGACAAGTCCCTCAAGTATTAAGAGTGGAGGTGGTAAGTCTAAAGTTGTAGTGATTGTCGGTGCGAAAATTAAATAAGTGTTTATTTTTTATGGAAAAATATAATGACTAGTATATGTACAACCAAAAACGTAAGTACATTATTTGTAGAAAAAATCCCTCAACACGTTTCAGTCTTTCTCAAACCAAAAATTAATAATAATCAATAATTAAAACTAAAAAGTTTGTTTGGGAGCAAGACTCAATAATACTTTCACTTAAATGTAAACTAGATGCAGTGTCCACTGAGTTTCACACAGCTGGAATTCAATGAACTTTGTTTTATATGTATTTACAGAAATATTGTTGCTAACCAGCCATTGCAATAATATATTACTCTGTACAAAAGCTTTGATTTCTAGATCGTTTCGTGAAAAACTGCTTGTGTTCAAAGAAGTGTCATCAGCTAGTTGACAAATATTCACCATAAATACTGGTATGTAAATCGTTCAAAAAAGTAAAAAAAAAAAAAAAAGGATTGGTCCCAATACCGAGCCTTGTGATACATAGGAAGAAACAGAAATGTCACATGATTACTTGAATAAGATACATTTATTTTCCAAGTATGGGATTTCAACTGCTTGGGATCGGTCTTTCAGATAAGAAGAAATCCAACTTGATGCATTACCTCTTATTCCGAAGTGTTCTAATTTCTTAAGAAGCATATGGTTAAACATATCGAACGCCTTATTAAGATCCAAAATTAAACCAAAAACATGTTTGCGTTCATCAAGTCCTGAACATCTGAAACGAATCTGAACATAACATTTTCTGTAGATATATTTTTTGAAAACAAAACTGTCTGTAAAAAAAGAATAAACGTTGTTAAGCAAAAACGGCTAGAGACTATTCAGATAAAGTTTTTCTAAAACCTTCGAGAAGGTAGATGTTATAGAAATCGGTTGTATATAGATGACATTACCCTTCTTGTGAAGAGGCTTTACGATTGCTGTCTTAAGGGACATTTGAAATTCGCAATAAAGAACCAACTGTTGGCCTTTACAGTGGGTAAAAATTGTAATTTATCAGTCAATGTTAACTAATAAAAGATTTTTTTAAATTTCGATGTGATATCTTAGTATTTTCGATTTTTCTTTTTATTCCTTAATTCCTTCACGTACAATTGCACATATAAATCATTCTTTTTTAAACTCACTTAGTTGGAGTTTTATTGCATAGTTAATCATATATTGATTATATAATTACTGTTTATTGATTATATAATCACACAAGTATCGAAATTTAATCATGTTGAAGTAAAACATCCTTGATATGGGTTTAAAACGGAAGTGTTTAATACATACAACAATAATAATGAGATGATATGAAATTGGTTTCTGTAATCACTTATAAAAATTTAATTATTTTTTTTTCAAAGTATTTTAGATTCTGTATGATATGAATTAGGATAACATTGATTTATTTTTGAATTATGTTATATGATGTAACAGAAAATACTTAAATACTAGCCTATAGCCATAAGGTTAGATTAAATATTAAAACAGATTTTCAGGTAAAAGGGAGGATTTTAAAAATATGATGAGAGGGATGAAGACGGATTTTCGCATTTAGTGAGGGATATATTTTTATTCTCTATGGAAACACTGCTCTTCACATTTCTCAATTCTCTTTTTTGTTCTTCATTCTATACAGTACAGCGATGCCAACCTAGGGAGAATTTCCCTAGATTTAGGGAAGTCTTGGAGATCCTAGGGAAACAGGGAAAAGACACTAATATTTAGGGAAATATAGGTAGTCTTGCAAATAAAGATTTAAGATAAATTTAAAATATATTGATGTGGAATAAAACCTTAATATTTGGATTCTTCATACTACAATAGACTTGGGGCAGTTTCATATTACATTCAGGGTAATTTCCCTGTATGTAGGGGAGACAGTGATGATACAATGGGAATATTATGGTCTGTTTGGCGTTTACATTAAAAATCTAGATCTGGTTATCAATATCAAGTCATGCTAATCTCATCATAACAATCATTTTTAACAATCGTGATAATGGTGGAAAAGTATAATTTCCCATCCGTCATATTGTTTTACAAAGATGTTGATGATAAAATAATAATAAGCGACTTAAAAACCCCCTGCTTACTAATTTTCATTAAAATACGTAATGTATTTTTTCGATTTATTCCAATTATTTACTGCTTTTGTTTACTATGTAATTGAACCAGTTCCGGACTTTATAATTAGTTTATTCTTGGTGTTGAGGCCTTCCTTAATAAGTTGCAAAAGGTTTCAAATCAATTTATCTACTTTCTATTTAATCGGAACTTTTCCACAATTTATTACCTGGTTTCTTGTACTGATATATTTATAGTCTCTTCTATTATGTCCTGGCTGGTATTTACGCAAGATTCATGTATCTAGGGAATTTCTGAGTAATCTAGGGAAATTTAGATTGTTCATCTAGGGAAAAAACACCAAGTTACGTTGGCAATGCTACTGCACTGTGTGAAACGCGTGTCGTGTCTTGTACAGTCTGTTCAGACTTTGACTTGGCGTTTTGAATTTGCCTATTTAGTGGTGGTAACATTTTGAGCTAGTTATTCTATCAGCTTCGGTGACTTCTTTGTATAATTTGTGGTGTCTTCTGTTTATGTGAGTAACCTTAATATACTTTTCTAAATAGTAAAACAATGAATAAACTTTTCTAACATTTTTTATTCGTTTGTAATTTGATAACGCCATAACCACTTGAGACAAGTCATACAATTAGCAAACTTTGCTTTAGCTTCAATGTCTTGAAACAACAGAAAACCAATTGTTTCCCATGCCATTGTAAATAAAATATTTGTAAGTTATGAGCTTTGGGATGGGGCCAGTTCCTATACTCTATTTAATATTGAGAATGCAGTAGGCCTACGGTAAGCCCATAAGCAAAGCTATTCAAATAGGAGTTTTGAGGTACAGCCTGTATAAAAACGTTGGCTCGCTGATCAAAAGTAATCATAACATCATATATTCGCATGGAAATGGTAAGGAAATATTTATTGCCTGTTATTAAAGGTATAAGATTAAAAAAAGTTAATAATTTAAAAAAAAAATTACAATATGCTTTAAAAGCATTCATCCCTTGGAAATTCAGTTTTGAGAGGCCACAGTGCAATTATACTGCATTTTAAGTGAATAAATATTGATTGAACGTTTTGAAATTTTGTGTGAACTATATGGATGCTTACTAAGTTAGTATGAAATATGAATTGATTATATAATAAAACTAATTTTTAATAGTATAATATCGGTAAAAATTAGTTCATATATTTGAAAAGACATGGAAAAGTTGACCAGTGAGAAAGTTTTTAATTTTTTGGTCGGATAAGTTTTGTCAGCGGGAAAGCTGTAGATAAAAATTGGTACTTTGTTTTTTATTTGTAACTTTTCACCAATATGCATAGTTTAATTGGTAATAAGTGACAAAGAAACATGACTGTGCGGCCCGCGCAGTTGTCATCGTGTTGGTGAATTGGCCTCACTGTGAACCATCCATGATTCCATCGGTGCTAAAATAAGAACTGCTATATTATTTATTTTTATTTAAATAAAACCTGTAATGCCAAAAATATGTTGTTTAAAGTTGAACTTATAATATTAGGCAATGAAAATTACAGGCATAAAGCCAGTTACTATTTTGCAGTTATTTGAACAGGACATCCAATCATTTACAATACAGAAGGTGTCTTATAGTGTATAAGTGTTACATTTATTTTGTAGTAACCCACCAGTTCCAAAAGTTTAGTAAGTTGTTGATCTTATCTATTTGCTGTTAATTAACTCTCTTTGAATAAATCTATAAATACTATTTTTTTGTTTAGTTTGTTCATTTAAGCATACAAGGAATTTGAAATCAGTTAAGTGTTATCAACATATCTCCTCTGGAGGCAGTTTTTTTATTTTGAAAAAAGTCAAAACTAAGATAAAAATTTAACTGTAGGCCAAATTTTTTGTTTTGTATTTTATTTTTTTTTGGGTATTTTTGTTGGCGTGACAATCTATCCACAATCTCCTTCTATCTTAATTTATATTTCTTCAATCCTAGTTCTTTTATTAATTAACGTAGCTTCACTGGTTTTTTTAACATAAAAAGTGACATTTTTAGCCGGGTAACACTTTTTGAAATACTTATATACATTTAACACTGTTTTCCTCTCACCACTTTTAATTATTTTTCCTTTGGCTTTTTTCCATTGTTAAAGACCACACTGAATCACTAAAATTATAATTATTGAATTCACTTTTTCAAGACACTCAGAAAAACTGGAGCAATAACCACAAACCTCCTCTAACACTGAATGTATGCTTGTACTTCCTTCTTGGGGGATGATTGTTTATTCCTTTGCATCAACAGATAAGATGAAAGGAACTAAAGGTCTTCAGAGTCCCCTTGTCTTCAGTTGAGGTATTGATGGGTTAGAGATAGGACACACACTGAGCTACTTTTTATTTGTTTGAAAACTTAATTTTACTAAAACTAATTATGTTATTATATCACAATTCATACATTTCTTGAATATTGTTATAAAATATGTTAAATAACCTAACATAAATTGGTATATACAAACGTAATTGTATTAAATCAATTAATAATTTCAACCTAAATGTAATTTAGGTACAAAACATGGGTTGTACCAATAAATAAACGCTAATTTTTTGTCTTGTAATAGGCTAATTAAAACTTGGTTCCTTCATGTTGACATTAATTTACAGCATTATAGTTGATAATTTATTTTCTATTTTACTATATTTGTCGTTATTAGTATCATTTTTCTTGTAAATGAATAAACATATCGTAAATATTTACAGACTTTTATAATTAATAATTTGTTCTTAAATAAATTTGTAACTAACGATGATGGATCTATGTACTCTTTAATACCCAATTAAATTTTATGAGACATTTTAGACATATGTTTTTTTAACAAAAATACTGTAATATAATATCCGAGCAAAATCATGAGGATGCCATTTGATAGTAGGCAGACAGACAGTGCTCTATCTTTTTGCACCAGCTAGTTGCGCTGTAATTATCCATGAGGCGCCGTACTGCATTCTCAATGTGAAATAGAGTATATAATGCATGGCTTGATCTCTATTAGATTTTGTGTGACTAATATAGAGATACTAGAATTTGCTTGTATTTATTTATTTGTATTAGCATGTGATACCATTTTGTAAATTTTTGTAGGTAAGGCCTAACTTGTGTGTTGGCAAAATAGTCTAATGATTAATTGAATATGTGTATGTGCTTAAATTGCTTAATTGAAAAAGCTTTATTGAATTCCCAATCACATAGGCCTACGCGAGTTTAAGGCTCATATTCCTCAACCCAACTACTGGCAACTAAAAACCCTCTGTTGGCAGTCCATTTTTCCTAGTTTCGCAAGGATATTTTATAAAATAATTAAAAATACTTCTGATACTTTTCCTTTCATAAAATAAAAAAATTTTTACCAAACATTTATTTTGGAGACCCTACCTGGAAATGTAATACACATTAGCCAATTCACAATTACAAGATATAAAAGTTTTTCCAAATATTATAGTTTCAGAAAATGTATAGTTTATAGGGTTTATGATAGGAATGTATAAATAAACTGTTAAAATCACTGTTACAATTTATTACAAATTCTATAGATTCTATTTTTGTTACTATACTACTGTTAATCTATATTTATAAAAGAGGATGTTTGTATATATATGTTTGACGTTTATGCGCTGCCAAACCATCCAACCGATCGCCATGAAACTTTAGGATGTTGTCCTGTATACTCTCGAGATGGTTTCTGTGAAGTTTGATGCAGATCCGTCCACAGGGTCTTGCCCCACGGGCTCCTAAAGATCCCATGTTATTCAAATGGAGAATCTGAATTGTTTACAAAAAACATATGACTGTGTGGTTTAATGTAGTTTCACATGCCATAAGCAGATTGAAGTTCTCACAACAACAGTACTGTACACAACAACAGCGGGTGGGTCAATACCACTGTACGTGTATGGGCGGGCGGGTTAATACCACTGTACGTGTATTTCAATACCACTGTACGTGTATGGACGGGCGGGTGGGTCAATACCACTGTATGTGTATGGGCGGGCGAGTGGGTCAATACCACTGTATGTGTATGGCGGGCGGGTGGGTCAATACCACTAAAATTGTAAGTGTATTTCAATACCATTGTACGTGTATGGACGGGTGGGTGGGGCAATACCACTGTATGTGTATTTCAATACCACTGTACGTGTATGGGCGGGCGGGTGGGTCAATACCACTGTACGTGTATGGGTGGGCGGATGGGTCAATACCACTGTACGTGTATTTCAATACCACTGTATGTGTATGGGCGGGCGGGTGACCCAATACCACTGTATGTGTATGGGCAGGCTGGTGGGTCAATACCACTGTACATGTATGGGCGGGCGGATGGGTCAATACCAATGCACGTGTATTTCAATACCACTGTACGTGTATGGGCGGGCGGATGGGTCAATACCAATGTATGTGTATGGGCGGGCGGGTGGGTCAATACCACTGTACGTGTATTTCAATACCACTGTACGTGTATGGACGGGTGGGTGGGGCAATACCACTGTATGTGTATGGGTGGGCGGGTGGGTCAATACCACTGTACGTGTATTTCAATACCACTGTACGTGTATGGACGGGTGGGTGGGGCAATACCACTGTATGTGTATGGGCGGGCGGGTGGATCAATACCACTGTACGTGTATGGGCGGGCGGATGGGTCAATACCAATGCACGTGTATTTCAATACCACTGTACATGTATGGGCGGGCGGATGGGTCAATACCAATGCACGTGTATGGGTGGGCGGGTGGGTCAATACCACTGTACGTGTATTTCAATACCACTGTACATGTATGGGCGGGCGGGTGGGTCAATACCACTGTACGTGTATGGGCGGGCGGATGGGTCAATACAACTGTACGTGTATTTCAATACCACTGTATGTGTATGGGTGGGCGGATGGGTCAGTACCACTGTATGTATATGGGTGAGCAAGTGGGTCAATACCACTGTACGTGTATAGGTGGGCGGGCGGGTCAATACCACTGTACGTGTATTTCAATACCACTGTACGTGTATGGACGGACGGGTGGGGCAATACCACTGTATGTGTATGGGTGGGGCGGGTGGGTCAATACCACTGTACGTGTATGGACGGGCGGGTGGGGCAATACCACTGTATGCACTGGTGGCGCAGTGCTGTAACCCAGCTACATGGGGACAAAGTGTTTGGGAGTTTGTAGGCGATAGGTTGGATGCTCGGTTATCTTAATACCGACATGGCGTCCGCTTGATGGTTGCTATTGGCGTGGACACTACTAGAGAAGTTTGGGGTATCCATGTTGGGTGGTAATCATTGTGCGGATGTTGTGTGGGGGAGATAACTAAGTATCAGGCTTGTCAATTAGCTGAAAATCAGACCAGCACTACTTGGTTCGGATTCCACGTAAAACTGTAGGTCCTTTAGTTGCCCTGGCTGTTGGGCTATTAATAAATTGCCCTTTCTGAGGAAAAGTTGAACTCAGATAGTAACCAGACTACACTCATCCACACTCATCCTACACTCATATAACCATTCATATTCGCCTTAAAATACCAACAACGTTGTGTCGGCGTCTCATATGTAAGAATATGTGTGCGGGCGGGTGGGTCAATACCACTGTACGTGTATGGGCGAGCGGGTGGGTCAATACCACTGTACGTGTATGGATGGGCGGGTGGGTCAATACCACTGTACTTATTGACCCACCAATAACATGCTAAGGTTTTTTTTTAGCAATATGTTAAGTTTATTTATTCCTAAATAAATTAAAGTTTTGTATACTGTAAAAACAGTAAGTTATTTTTAAGTAATATTATAATATTAAATTGTTATGCTAACGTGACATGTCCTTTAACATAGACTACGGAGTTTTTTCACGACACGATATAATAATATAGGTATAACAATGTTCAGGGGAAAAATAAGTAGCCTAGTAAAGTTGTACAAGATTGATTTTCACAAATTAATTAAATAACAATCAGTGATTTGTTAAACAATGTATCAATTAAAAAGTGTTGCTATCTGTAAAAAAAATGCCTTATATAGAAAATATTTAATAATGCCATCATTATCATGTGACTTAATAGCACGGTGTGTAGAACCCCTGCGAACCAGCGATAGGCAAGGGGTTCATTCAAGTCTGTAACTATCAGTACAGGTACAATCCTGTTAATACCACATGTATTTTTCAGCTGACTGCATACAACTTATGAAAATCTAGAGTCACTTAAATTTATTATCAACATTGCAAATCTAATCGAAACAAATCTAACTGAATCCACTGATTTCTCTTACCTAATACAAGAGATACCTATGTATAACTAATTATATAATCAAGGCTATACCTTTTATTTATTTTTTTAGTGTTGCATGGATTTGACATTGAGTATTCAGCTTGTCATCAACATCGTTGTACTTTTCCAAAAACGTTCTGGGAGGATAGGCCATTAGTATTTTTATGCACACAATTTTACTCTAAAAAACTCTGGTTTATATTTTAATCAGTTTAAAATTTTAGCTGGCAAAAAGTGTAAATACGTCTGCTCTATATATTGGGGTTTGGTTTGCTTTCATTGTTTTGAATTGTGTTTATTCATAATTATTTACTGATTTGAATTGTGTTTATTACACTATTTCTAATATTTTTTTAATTATGAGGGGGTGAATAGTCTATACCACTACGTGTATGGGTGGCCGGGTAGTCTTTACCGCTGGAAATGTGTAGGCGGGTGGGTGGGTGAATACTACTGTACGTGTGTTTTTTTATTTTACCGTAGGGTGAGAAGTATTTAAATATTGCTCTTACAGCTTGTTTTTGGGCTGAGAATAAAGGGTTACAGTAACTACCATGTACAGTGGTAGTGACCCACCTACCCATACATTGGTAGTAGATAATAGGATAAAATGAAAACATGTAAAAACTATATTACACATATTATTACAATATATATTGGAAAACGTGTATTAGGAAATGAAGCGCAGCATTACCGGTACTGATTATAAATTCGCCAATTGTTGAAAAGAGTCAGTTAGCCCAATATTCGTTCAACCAACATAGGTTTTCTTTTACAAACAATATCAATAAATAAGAGGCTCCAATGAGAGGTGAGTCACTTTTTAATATTGTAGGTAAGATATTATGTTTACAATATATAATTAAACTGTGAACTAACTCTAATCAATTTGATGTTGATGTTAACAGGATGGCACAAGGAGGAGTAGCGAATGTTGCTGGGGCAGATCCAGAGTTTATCGACTACCTGATTAATAAAGCCAAACATGAGACTTATTTTCTTGTTGGAAAGGAAAAAGTAAGTTGAAGAAATTGCACATCTGTCAATTAAATAAACTAGATATTAAACATTATGTTATGAAGACGTTTTCACTCAGCATATTTTTTTTCTATTAATCAAGCTTGTTTATTCTCTTCATCAACAATTACTTCACACAAATAATCTCTGTGAAATTATGCAATAACTCTTATATCATGACCAAAAATACATTCATTTTTTTGTGTCACTATTTAAAATAGCCTACTGAATGTAAAAATTAAATACATTTATCTAGACGAAACAAGTTGTGGCTGTGGGGTTGATTGAAATATATTCAAAATAAGAATAATTATAACTTAAATTATTAGGATAATTATAAAAGAATTATGTGAAAACATTGTATTTTTGATTTTCACATTTAAAAATGCCATTAGGTTTCTTATAAACAGTAAACTTCCACCCACTGGTCCACAATAAACTACATTTTAGTGTGCTAACCTCACGTAAAAAAAAAAAAAAACTAAAAGTTACTTTCAATATTTTGTATGCATACGAGGCAATTTAAATGTGTTTTTCTCGAATAGTGATGGTTTTGAGGAGAGAGAATAACGTCAATATTTAGTGATATGTGTATCTGACCAAAATATGGATATGGCCGATATTATCGTAAGAAAATATCGATACTAATACATCGATATATCGAAACCTATTCATCGATATTTTCTATATATTATGTTGCCATCCCTATTTGTGGTTGATAGAAAATAAAATGCAATCAAATTTGTATAATGACAGTGTAAACTAAACTAGCTTCGGTTAAATGTGTCATATACAACAAATTGTTGGAAAGATACATTAACAAGTAGATGGATATGAGTATATCAGCTTTTGAAAGACAGAGAAACTTATGGTTTTTAGCAATATGGTAAGTTTATTTATTCTTAAAAGACGGTCATTAGGATATGTGCAATCTTGTTACAAACTAAGGCCGACTTTTCTTTAGAAAGTGTCATACCTAATTAAGAGCCCAATGACAATGATCCTTTAAAAATTTGGCATGACTCTGATTGTATTATAATTTGTTATATTACCATAAGAGGGCATGGAGTTTATGGTAATTAGTTTTGACAACCATTACTAGGCTCTCCCTCCCTCCTTGTACTAAAACATTGAATATTGTGTAACCTGAGTTATGTCGGAATGAATCATCGAAGCAAGGAAATAAGTCTCCATTAATTATAGCTGTCTTTTTTTTCCAAGTAAAAAGAAACAATTCTTTTGATGTGCAACTAATACAGAAAATTAAGATGCTACCATATCAAACGACAATAACTTTTAATGTTGTTATTCCTAGGATCTTAAACAAGAAATAAAACTAACTTAACTAACATATTAAAAAAAGACCATATCTTGAGTATTAGTCTGTCAGATTTAAACAAGAAATAAAATGCAACTGTCACATTGACAAATAACTAAAATATCAAGCAAATAATATCAATGATGTACAGATATTCTAGGAGGTATACAGATTAAACATTTATCAGCATAATAGTGTATGATGAAAGAGATGACAAGCCTAGTATCGAAGGATGTTAGCCTTTGGCTGGCTTTTGCCATTGTGGCTAAATGGCCATCTCTGCCGTCCATACAGTGACACATTCTCTGCTACATTATATGACAATCGGTTATGGATATTGGTAACTGTGCTCTCTTCTGTTGTTTTGTAGCCATGGACAAATTTAACAATTGGTTTTATTTATAGAACAGTTTATTTATAGATTCGTAAGAACAGAAAATTAAAAAGGAATATCAGGGTTCACCTGTTTATTAAAGTTTGGTAAAAGACACATTCTATAATGTATTTTAAAAGTCAGTTGCAGGAAAACAGTTTTTTTTAGTATAGGTAAAGGTACATTTACTCCTTAAACTGTTAATTAGATTTTCCTATACCGTTGGGTAATTTTTCACACATTTGCAGACATTTTTTTAAAAAGTTTAAAAATTTTAAAATTGTATAAAACTACTGGTATTTGGTATCATTGTACTCTTAATGAACCAGACTGTCTAATAATAATAAAATATTATACATTTAGAGAAAGAAAATTGTTAAATGACTCATGATATCTTGGACAGTGATTAAAAAAGGAGGGAATCTTGAAAACAATATAATATAGCTAAACTAGCCAAAATATTCCAAATTTTATCTAGTTTCATGAAATATTAATTCATTCATTATTAAGACGCCGATCATCAAGATATGGGTAACTATAAGGGGCGAATGAGTGTGATTAATGTAGATGAACGAGTGCATCATTGTTGCTAACTAGTAACCAAGGTTGACTGTTCCTCAGAGCTTTTTATTAAGGAACATACAGCTTTACATGGAATCTGAACCATGTAGTGTTGGTCTGATTTTCAGTTAACTGACTAACCTGACACTAAGTTGTCTTCCCTACACAACATCCGAACCTTGACCACCATCCAACATGAACACCACAGACTTGTTTAGTAGTGTCCACGTCGATGGTAACCATTGAGCGGATGCTGTGTCGGTATTAAGAGGACCGAGCATAGAATCTATCGCTTACAATCTCCTCAACACTTTGTCCCCAAGTAGCTAGGTTACAGCACTGCGCCACCAGTGCCGACTGTATATGTTACTTGGATCAAGAAAGAATGATACCTATTTAATTGTATGTAGTACAATTATTAAATATGCTAAAATTTGTTACCGGTACCGTGGTAACATTATTTCTACAATTTACTTAACATTTACTGAAATAAAAAGAATATATTTTTAAAATAACTATATTTGTGAAATGTTTATATTGGTTTCCATTCGCTGTCAGCCAACAAGTCTGTAGGTGATGGATGAACTTTTACTGGCATTCACATAAATTTTGTATTCTTCATGTTCATATGTTTTTTATTTTATGAAGAGGGTTCAATATCATTTTTATAGGTTGTATATCCATACCAGAAGTAATGCAGAAGTTTAGGGCAATTTGGATGATAAATGGCAAAGAAACAATTTTGAAATATTTTGTACATAGCTGATAAATTTTGTAAAACTGCTTAATATATATACTATTATTTAGGTACAGTAATAATAAAATTATCGTAGTTATACATTTATACAAACAAGCATTATTTATTAAAAGCACAGGGGGATTGAGCTTCATTCAGTTGAATTTTGCAAACTGAAATGGTAGCAGCCATATCTCCCAGAGGATCCTGAGGATCGATGGTTGTTGCTCTACCTTGTAGGTTATTAATAATGTTTCATTTTCGAGGTCTTCTGCCTTTTCCTTAAAACCCTTTGTGGAAAGTTCGGCCTGCACTTCGGCGAGGCACTATGCCACAGTCCTGTTTGTGGATCTCGGCACGTCGCTTCTTGAGGAAGATTGGTCTACAGACTTGCCAGGATTCTTTAATGATGACCATGAATTTTGGTTTTTGGGGCAGTGGAGCTCATAAACATTGTCTTGTCTAAAATCTGATGGTATATTAGTAAGTAAGAGAAGAATACCTTAAATTTGATGCCCTGCTTGGATGTGTTAGTTTAACATTACCCAATTTTGGGTTTTGTAGCATATTTTTCATTTGGGAGAGGGGCAGAACTCTTAAATGTAGTATCTTCCAAAATGTAGTGGTATAATGTCATTGAGGAGATAAATACAGTAAACCCTCTCATATCCGGACTAATGTGGCGCCGGCCGATCCGGATAACAAAAAATCCGGATATGAGAGAAACATTTTTTTTTTAATAAGAAAACAAATTAATACTGTACAACGACTACGGTACTCAATTTTAGTAAGCCTTAAATACAGAAACGTTTGTTTATTAAATAAAACAACAGTATTTTGGTACTAATAACACTTTAATACAGTACGTAACATCAAAACTCAAAAAATATTACGTAATACAGTACAGTGGAGTACAGTACATAGAGTAATATAATTTTATCCTACAGCTTTAGCATAAAGAAATGAAATAAAAATAAGGAAAAGTACAGTAATGAACAAAAATACAGTACTGTATATAGAGTAAAATAAAATTAAACCACAAGAACAGCTCTTACTTTGTACTCACAGTTAGTTTTTGGACAAAAACGATGTTATTGTGGCTTGTTTGGCTCGATGAACTCGCTTCTTTGACGTAATATCTCTCCACCTACGAAAAAGCAGAAGATCGGCTCCTGTTGCTTCATCTTGTTTCTCGATATACTCGATCAGCTGTTCGATGGCCTGGAAAGCCTCACTGTGCGTCATGGTTGTTTTCTGGTCTTCTTCTTCCTCGTCGTCAGGAGCGGAGTCTGTGTTCACTAAGTCAATGATGTCACTGTCAGTAAACTCCAGGATTTCGTCTTCCTTCTCCCACTCACTCACTGCGTCACTGTCTATGTCGTCACAACCAGGAACGTTTCTAAGAAGTTTGAACGATTTCTTCACCTGTTTTGTCATTGCAGTTTTCTTCTTCTTTTCCTTCTTCTTTGCTATAATCTTGGTCTACTTTGTGATCTAACAGCTTTTTCCAAGATTTAACCAACGTTATCGGTTTGAGCTCTTCCCAAGCGCTAGAAATCCACAAGGCAACATCCAGCATGTCAGTGTCTTTAAGGCACTCGGAAACACTCTTTCCCACATCCATGCCCTCAATAATGATTGTCAGTAGCTTACGTCGATACAAACGCTTAAGTGTTTCAAGGACCCCCTGATCCATTGGCTGACACAAAGAGGTAACGTTTGGTGGCAAAAACACGCACTTTATTTCTCCACTTCTCAGTTCATCTGCAGACGGGTGTGAAGGGGCGTTGTCAAGCAATAAAAGAGCCTTCCTTGGCAACTTGTTTTTTTCAGCATACTTTTCCACAGACGGGACGAACTGATTGTTAAACCATTCTTTGAAGATCGCAGAGTTCATCCAAGCGCTTTATTGTCCTCTGTACCACACCGGTAATGTCGACTGATCTTTGAAGTTTTAAACGCCCTTGGTTTATTTGATTTTCCAATCATGCAAAGTTTGAGTTTATTGTTTCCTGTGACGTTGCTGCAGGCCATTATTGTAACCCTCTCCTTTTTCTTCTTATAACCTGGAGCGCTACTTTCTTCCTTGGAAGCCAGAGTGCAGCTAGGTAGCATTTTAAAGTTCAAACCACTTTCGTCACAGTTGTATAACTGGTCCCCGCTGATTCCTTCCTCGTCAAGCAGCTTGTGTAAAAACATTTTAAACTCTCCCACAGCGTTTTCATTTGCTGACAACTTTTCTCCGCTTATTTGAAGCTTTCTTACCCCATGTCGATTCTTCCACTTTTCCAACCACCCCACACTGGCTTTGAAATTGGGATCACTTCCGATTTCCTTATTAAATTGAAGCGCCTTTTCTTGCAAAATGGGTCCAGACACGGGCAGTCCTTTTGATCTACATTGAATAAACCACAAAAACAATGCTTCGTTCACTTTGTCATTCACAGCTGTTTTCATCATTTTGCACTTTTTTATTCCTGAACTTGATGCCTGGTTAGAACACCATTTTTCTATTTTTTCACGGGATTTTTTCCAGTCACTCACTGTACTAGTCCCCACTCCCATCTCACTCGCTATCTTTTTGCACTTTCACCCGCTTGCAAACGTTTAAACGCGTTAAGTTTTTCCTCCATCGTAATGACAATCTTTTTTCTTTTTTCGGCCATAACAACTTATTCGCCTCTAGCACTCTTCCTTCCCGAAACTAAAACGAACAGTACAAACAAAGACAATGTCACTCGGGCACAACAAAGACAGCACTGACTACTGACGCAGGTGTAGCGTAGTCACCACGCAGTGGGGTGTTGGGGTGGGTTGGGTCGGATGGGAGGGGGGGAGTTCTATTACAGTATTGTTTCGCGAGTCAGTGATCTTGCTCGCGCACGTGCACATCGCACAACCCTCCCGTCCACTTTCTTGGAATCCGGCGCCTACTAACCAGCCTACAAACATCGATCGCGACTACATACAGTACTTGGTCAACAAACATTGGCCTCGTAGAGTGTTTTTTGAATTTTTGCATTTTTCAAAATCGCGTCCGGATATCGGAGGGTCCGGATATGGGAGATCCGGATAAGAGAGGGGTTACTGTACCTATATTTTGAACCCCACTTTGTGCTAGAAGTTGATAATGGTTCCATATTGGTTTTTCTGATATAAGTCTATAACATGTGGGTCGTTAGTTCGGCAAACGACAATGATTTTATAAGGGTTAACCGTTTTTAATTTTGCATATTCTACAAAATGCAAAATAAATAACATTATACTGCTAAGTAACTAATAACAACACACACGAAAACCACGGTACGTAGAAAAAAACACGGTAGGTATCACATGCATCTCCCATGACGTCACATGTGCTAAATGGCAAAAATGAACACAAAAATACTGCACTAATTCCTGTAATTACAATTCCAGCTGATGAGTGATAAATAACTTGCTTACTATTTAGCTGAATGCTTCTATGCAATTGTTTGATTTAGTTACCAGTATTTAATAGAATAAACAAATCAGCTGATTTCGCCTATTTGATAAAAAAAATATATTGAAACAAAAAATGTGATATAAAGGAAGTATAGGAGCCTCTGGGGCAGAAATCAGAATTTTCCCAGTGTTGAGACCAGTACCAATCATTTTCTCTTGGTCGAAAACCCCACTATAAAATTAAAAATCGTTGGGGCCAAAAAAGTTTGTCCGGACATGGCTTGTTTTAGATAATAAGATAGGGAAAACTTGGAAATAAAAGCAATACAGAAGGATTATGTTCAGTATTAAAGTTTATGTACAATCTGGCTTACTTTTTCATATTCAGTTCCGCAAGGTGTATTTCAGTTATAAAATGTCCTATGTCTATTAAAGTGTAAATTTCACATTTTTTTGTAAAGATCCATTTTTCTCAGCACTGCAAGTGTGGAAAGAAATCTCCAAATTCTTTTCTTCTCCCATTAATTTCATGTACCCAAAGATGCTAATTTTTCCTTCTAATTTCGAGGCATTTAGAAAGCGATAATTCTAGAATGTGCAGATCGCGGACTTTAGCTGTGCGCGTGGCCTTGGCTGCGTGGTGATAGGCGGGAGGGGTAGCAGGGTAGTGTTATGCGCTCTGTCCTGAAAACACTGACTCACCTGCAATAACCTCCTTCCTAAGAATCATAATGAAAATAACAACTAACCCTACCTACTTCCTGGCTAAAATAGGTCTTTTCTGTGACAGTGATGAGTGTGGTTGTCATTTGTGCCTAGTTATTTGTTAAACCAATGCGTGCGGTTTACACCGATTATTATTATTAATATAGCCGTAGTTACCGAGTATTTTATTTGTGATATATTTTGTTAGTTGTAGTATTTGTTAATTTTCCACAATGACTGATGATTTGTTGTAAATTTCAGATTGAGTTGGTATTGGTATTCTTCTTTGTTAATAAATTTTCACAAAATCACCAATAAATGAAACTTTTTTCGAGGCCTTTCGCCAGCAAAGGCATCATCAGGCTACACAAATTAAAAAAAAAAAAATTTGTGTAGCCTGATGATGCCAGCTTTGCTGGCGAAAGGCCTCGAAAAAAGTTTCATTTATTGGTGATTTTGTGAAAATTTATTAACAAAAAAAAAAAAAAAAAAAATGACTGATGAGTTCAAGTCGCTAGTCAAGAATAGAGTAATTTATAGTCAAGGCCGCGAAATAATCGTTAACGTGTTTAAATTTATGAAGGAAGAGGCAGACAGAAAATCTTTAAATATTCCGTTGGCAAAGAACAGCAGCAGCTACGGGGGTATCAGAGCTAGTTGTAACTGAAATAAACAGTGAGTTTAAAAAATTGCATGTTAGTGGTCAGTGCGAGGCAAGTTTTACTACGCCAAACAAAAACTTACAACGACGTAAAACAGTAACCTATTTAGATGACTTCAATAAATGTGTAGTGAGAAGACTAGTGTACAATTTTCATATAGAAGAACGTAGAATACCAACTGTAAAATTATTGAGGGAGGCGCTAAAAAAGTAATAAACTTTCAGGGTTGTGATAAAAGTTTGAGACGCATATTAAAGGATTTAGGGTTTACTTGGAGAAAGACAGCAAACAATAGAAAGCTGTTAATTTAAAAACCAGAAATCCGAGAAAAACGGATAACATATTTGAGAGCGTTGAAAAGCTACAGGGAGCAAGGACGTCCAATAATTTATTTAGACGAGTCTTACATACTATCTTCTCACGTTTCTAATAAAACTTGGTCACATGGCTCAAATAAAGGGTTACACGTTCCAAATTTCTAAGGGTGAAAGATTGATAACTATCCATGCAGGCGGAGAAAAAGGGTTTGTGCCTAACGATTTTACCTGCTGAAAAGCGAGCAACCATAGTGGAGACTACCACGACAACATGAATGGGGAAAGATTTATTAAATGGATGAAGGACAAAGTATTGCCCAATTTGGAACCAAATTCAGAACTGGTAGTCGATAATGCGCCCTACCACAACACTTTAATTGAAAAGGCTCCTAGTACAAAAAGTAAGAAACAGGATATGAAGGCGTGGCTTTTAAAAAACGGAATACCATTCAGCGACGATATGATTTTACCTGAACTGTACATACAAACTTGTGCAGCTACATAAACCAAGGTATTTCCGATATGCCTTGGATGAAACTGTCAAACTTTCATGACATCTTACGACATGAGGGTCATGACATCTTACGACTCCCACCCTACCACCCAGATCTCAATCTGACTGAGTTAGTTTGGGCCGAAGTCAAAGGTTATGTAGCCAAGAAAAATACGTCCTGTACTATATCTCAAGCTAAAAACTCTTTGCGAAGAAAAAAATATCAAGAATGGGTGCAGAAGAATGGTTAGGAAAGTGCAAGCACGTGGAGAAGATAGAAAAATACTATGCAGCGGCAGAACCCCAGATAGACAATGTTATAGAATCCTTTGTTATATCAGTTGTAAATGAATCTGATACAGACAGTGACGGTCTTTCAGAGGAGGAGGAAGAGTTAAGTGGGATTGAAGAACTCTAATGAAGTAAAATGATTGTAAGTCACATTCATATATCATTATAAGATTCATATTATATTATATTCACATCCATTATATATTATATCAAAGTCCATTATAAGAAAGTACTTATAAGTTACTCAACTTTTTACTAACTATTTACAAAAATAAAATGCCTAAGTAATATTATTACAGTCGTTTTAAATGAAGTAGACAAAGAAGCAGGAATAATAGCAATAATAATAATGTGTTTCATGTGTTTGTGAAATTTATATACTTTCCGACCTACTATAAAAATACAGTTACCACAATACATTTAATGTTTTCAATTTATAATACTTTTTCCAATACATGTTTAGCTGTCAAATAGTAAAGTGTAACCGGTATAAAACAGGATGAAGTTTTGGCGCCTTCATTTCAGCGGCAAGCGCGTGAACGCAACCCGTAAAACATATTGTGTTTGTTTGTTGAATGGATAGTAGTTTGTTTCCGCGCGCAGAGCTTAAGTCCTCGATGTGTATTGTCTATTCATAGGACACTAATTATTAAACTAAACTTTAAAAAGAAATTCAAATCCCTGAAGAAAGTTTGTATATGATACTGCCTGACTACCAACTTTCTCGGATTGCCACTAAACTAGCTGTAGGTCTATGAGTCATACTGACAGTGGTGGCAGTTTTGCCGCACTGTGTGTAAGGAACAGGAGTTTTTTGAGCAGCAGCAGCAAATTCATTGTGACGGCGAAAACCACCCTGTGTGTGACTGTCCTTTGATACACTGGCTGCTGACTGATGACGACGGCAGGCAGTCTGCAAGTATCCACTTTTAGTTTTCTGCCATGTTGACTGCGGTTTATACATTCTCTATAAAGATTTTTATTGCTATTTATTTAATACTTAATATTACAAATACTTAAATATTCTATATAATATTTAAGTAAAATAATGTTACTATATCTCCCTAGTATACCATATAATATGATAATGTACAAGGGTTGACAGTTGGAATTTCTGTTATACATCTTATTGTGTGCTTTTCATTAACTTGTTTAGGTTTGACGATTGTTTTTTCAACTAGCCTTTTTCAACGGCCGTTGAAATTTATTAAGAGTGCACAAGTTATGGTGTACGAGAGGTCAATCAGATTTTCTTGTAAAAAAAAAATTCTGCAACATTCACAAAAATTAAGCAATCCCTCGGCCTTTAGCAATCCCTCTGCCTTTAGCAATCCCCAACTGCCCTGCCCCCCCCCCTCTTCAGATGACTGTGTAATCCTTGTAAATAGTTCAATAAGCACCTGTTTTGAGTGTGCTCGATAACTCTTAATTTATTTCTGTTGTGTGAATAAAAAAAAGAAAAAAGTATCCTTGAAGGCAAAGGTATGATTCATACGAGAGTACTGCAGAGGAATTTAATCTTACTATATGACTGCACTATACATTTTTGGCAATGCGTGATGCTACCAGTACTTTCTTGCTCAGCTACCTGTCGTACTTTAATACTTCAGTCTATCTTAACTCGTTCACAATCCATATTCCTTTGTGAATCTGACGGTTGGCATGTTAATAAGTTTACAATAATACTCAAGTGGGCCGAAACAGCAACATCGATACTATTTAGGTTATGTGACCTCAATTACATACGCCTATTTAAAAAAAAATATTTTACTTGGCAGTGCGCCCTCTGGGAGCTTGTGTCCAAAGGCCCGGGCCTACCGGGAAATCCGGATATGCAGATATATAACATCACAACAAAAAATGTT
Source organism: Stictocephala bisonia (assembly GCA_035578905.1). Classification (NCBI taxonomy): domain Eukaryota; kingdom Metazoa; phylum Arthropoda; class Insecta; order Hemiptera; family Membracidae; genus Stictocephala; species Stictocephala bisonia. The sequence continues at coordinate 59,380 of JAQJVL010001210.1, read as the reverse complement.
TTAAAAAATGAAAATGTTGTAATTTTATCTTTAGTTCCTATAAAAATCGAAAGCTTAAAGATAATATATCTTTAAAATATTTGTTATAAGTCCCATTTTATTATATTTGCAAAGACGTCAAAAAATTATTTGTTAATGCATTTAAAAAAAGTAGCATAAAAATTGTATTAATAGTAAGCATTCATATATTCTACAACTCACTCTTTATATTGGGTAAACAATGCTTAGTAGACGGCAAGTCAATAGGAGATTGACCTTGAGCATAGTGGAGGGAGGATGGGCTAGCTGGACAAGCCCGTCAACCCAAAAGTGACGTATTTATGGCAATTTGTGGCGCGTCGTAAAATGTACGAATGCTGTCCATTCCAGGGTTAAGAATATCAAAGACCTGTATGAGGTGGTGGTGGATATTTACTGGACATGCAGAGAGATAAAAACTACTGATTTAAATTATATGTTAGTTAAACAAATTGGCATATGGAGAAATAAAAGCAGATTTAATTACCTCTGATAATTTCATTGTTCCAGAAAAAAATTGGCGCAGTAAAATTAATGCTAGCCGCACATAGTGACGTCTTAAGATCTGAACTACTGGACAGTCCGCTTGCAGAGAAAGGAAATATTTATTTGGAAGATATTTCACCAAGAACATTCAAAAATCTTCTCCGGTAAGTAGCTTTGGCCTAAATTAATGGAGTTAATATGTCAAATACTGTGTTAATTATTTACACACATTTCGGAAAATATGGTTGAATATGATACCTTATGTTATTTTTTCAGAACCTTTAAATATTTACAGAGTCTTTAAGAACTATATCTGTTATTGCACATTTAATTATCTAAACACATGAACCATTAACCAATTAGTGACGTCTCTTCTCTCCCTCCCCTCTGGGCACATCACTTTAGTTCCATCTTCATCCTAGGTTCAACTCTTCATTAAAATTGTTACTCAGATGTTGTGTTTTGTAATCAGTATTTACTGATATACCACCAACAAGTAAAAACATGGAAAAGTATTGATTATAATAAAAGCAATCCACATTGATTATTCAATAATTATTGTCTGTTTTCAGATATGTTTATGGATACAACACTATTTCTAATTTGTCATTTGATGAAGCAGATGATTTGCTTTATGCAGCAGACAAATACCTAATCAAAGATCTAAAAGCTCAACTTGCATCACGACTGATGGATTTACTGGATTGCACAAACATTTGCAGGCTACTCAACAACCCAGCCTGCCACACAGTTCTGAAACTAGATGCTAAAATCACAGAGGTATGTTTTCAGAATGTTATTTAACTCTCTGATTAACAAGTAGGTTTCCGAATATAAATCACAATTTACCAGGTATCAACGTTACATTGACGTCTGCCCATCTTGAGTGCCAATATAGGGAATGACGTTACATTAACATCACCCAGTTTTACTCTTACCAGTATAGCCGCTAATGTCACGTCTGTATTTTAATTATTATAGGCGTGTCCTGCCAGGATAGATATGAGGTCCTATGAGAATCATCAGTGATGGTTCTTGCGCTGTCTGATTGGTAGTATCAGCTGCCCCATTATCAGTTGCCTGTGGTATTCGGATGAGCTATTGGCGGGAAAGTCTAGGGCGGCAGACACTGATCTTGCGCTAGCATATGCTTTGTTGTTTTATATCTAGTATTTTTATGAGAGTATTATTTAGTAACATTATTAATAGAAATCTAAATGATAGTCACATTAGGGAGTTCCTGACAGTTGCAACGATAGTGATAGTGAAAAAGACTTGACTATTGTAATCCCGAAACAGGCTATATTGGTTATAACGCTTTGCTTTTTGATGACATATCACGTGAAGTACCTGACAACCAACCTATTGACATGGATATTGACATTGAATCTGACGAGTTACAAAACAATGAGGAAAATGAGGAAAGTGATCAAGGACCGACGGCAGTTGAAGATCAACCGAACGGGACTTCCACTTCATATCAATCAGAATGTAGTGACAATAAAGACGTCAATGACATCTATTCTCCAATAGGCCCTCAGAATCTTTTTGAATGGAGGCATTCAAGATGTAGAAACAAGTTTCAACCAACTTTATTTACATTTGATGAAAGTAAGTCTGGAATAAATAATGACTTTGTTGATTTAGATAACTGTACTGAACTAGATTGTTTCTTGTTATTATTTGATAAAGATTAGTAAGCGAAATTGTCATTGAAACGAAGAGATACAGTCATCAGTGGGCAACTCAAACAACACTAAAAAAGATGCATCTAAGGTCAAAAAATGGTACAACACTACTGTTAATGAAATTTATACATTTTTTGGAAATGCTATGCTCATGTCTTATGTTAAAAAAAAAATACCATTGAAAAGTATTGGAGTACTGATCCCCTGCTTAGTACCCCTATATTTAGTACAGTATTTTCTCAAGATAGATTTAAGAATTTAGTACGAATGATACTTTTTCAACAATAACAACCGTATACGAGGTGACAATAAGTGCAGACACGATAGTTATATTAGAAAAAATAATAACTATCTACAACTCTTTGTGTATGAAATTCAGACATGTGTTCACACCTTACAAAAATCTTTGTATTTACGAAAGTCTTATGAAATGGAAAGGACGGTTATCCTTCAAGCAGTTTATTCCTAACAAACGACAGATTTGGTGTTAAACTTTTCATTATTTGCAATTGCAAAACAGGATTTATTTTAGATATGATTGTATATACTCGGAAAGAGGCCACTATTAATTTAGAGGCGAACTTAGAAATCTCTGGATCTGTAGTTACGACTCTAATGGAAACTTACTTAGGTCAAGATCACGCCGTAGACAACTGGTATATGTCACCTTACTTGGTTCAGTTTTTACACGAAAGGGTCATTCCATATGAAATCAACCAATGGTCTGGAACTTGAAATCTCAGAATTCACTGAAACTTTTTTTATAAGTTATACTATTATAAGTTATACTATTAGAGGATATGAAAAATACAAAGTTTTAGATATTTTCTACTTTTTGTTTCTGAGTTATAAATTTTTAAAAATTGAAAAATCGGCAAATTTTTGACGTGTTTGAAAATCTTTAAATACCTCTAACTCTGAAACCATTCAACCTAGAGAGTTAAAACTTTCACCATTCTCTTTAGAATTTCAACAGCTTCAATTTGATATGTCACTTGACTATATAAGCTAAGTAATAAAAATTTTCAAAAATCCAAAAAAATGTTTTTTGAAACATCACAAAATCAAAATTTTTTATTTTTTTGTAAAAAATTGTTTTTGTACTTATTATTAGAGTGCATGTGCCAAATTTCATTATGGTACTCCAATGGGATCATATTAAAAAAAGTTACTACACAGTAGTTCAATCACTAAACACGTAATATTGATTATATAAACCTACAATAGATAAACCATCTAATAGGTATATTTGTGGCAGTAATTTTGTTAGTTTGTGTGGCCCGCAACTACAGCTGGTTTAAACTGCATTACATTTACATGGGACTACACTAGCGCTCCACAATGGACCACAAAAACAGCTGATATTTTGAGACTCAAAATTTAACATTGGATGGGAAATCTATTTGTTTATAAAATCAATGGTAATATGCATGCAAATAAATATTGAAACTACGGTAACTTAAATTACAATGCTCCCCTAATTAATAGTTTTGAGGAAAGTAAATTTATTATACAAAATACATTTCTTCAGTAGTTATTCATTATAGTATTTTAAATTGAACAATAATAATAAATAATAATAGTAATAATAAATTTATATTTAATAAACAATTAATTATTTTATCAAAGTTGACTCTATCAACAGTTATTGTATCCTCTGTAATAGTTATAATTTAAACAAAATTTAAAATATTTCCACCAAATTACCGATAAAATGAAGGAAGATGACTCTTACCTTAGTCTACCAAGAGCGCTTTCGCGGAACCCCGCAGCATCAGTTGGTAAAAAAATAAACTATATTAAATTGCGCGTCATAATAAGCTAGGAAATAACCTTTTGTCAGTAGAATGTATAAAATCCATGTACATGGAGTAAAGTTCTTAGATAAGATTATTTCCTAGCTTATGACACGCAATTTAATATAGTTTATTTTTTTACCAACTGATGATGCGGGATCCCGCGAAAGCGCTCTTGGTAGCCTAAGGTAAGAGTCATCTTCCTTTATTTTATCGGTAATTTGGTGGAAATATTTTAAATTTTGTTAAAAATAATTAATTATATAAATAATAGTACTTCAAGAGTTTTTTGTGTAGCTTAATTATGTTAATAATGTAAGTTATATTTTAGTATCCAGCCTAAACATTTTAAAATGCTGAGAAAGACTGGAAGAAACAAAGTTTAGTAGGGGGCAGGAAGTGAGCAATGAGTCAGGCAGACAGGTTTGCTCCAGGTTTGCAGACAGATAACTTGCTCCAGTTTGATCAAGCATCTTCCTTCCTGCTAATAATGTTAGTTGTGTTCGAACAATGCAGCAGTAAAGATGTGAAATTTCTTAATGTGAATTTTTTCATGGCAAAGGTGATTCAAACGAAAAAGAATGTGGTTGTGAATATACAGAATGGGAAATTATTGACCAGTTCAAGGAAAAGTTCAAAATAGCCAACAAAAGTGAAAAGTTTCTTATATTAACATCTTTACCCAAAAGTTGGTCATGTGCACGAATTGAAAGTGAATTTGGTGTAAGCACAATTACTTAGCCAGAAAATCAAAAAAGTTAATAGAAGAAAAGGGAATACTGTCCACTCCAGATTCCAAGCCTGGTAGAACACTTCTTCAAGAGACAGCTACGCTAGTAAAAGACTTTTACTGCAGCGATGAAATTAGTAGACTAATGCCAGACAAGAAAGACTACGTGTCCATGGGAAAGAATTTTGAAGGTAACCCTATCCATGTTCAAAAAAGACTTATATTACTAAACTTGCGAGAAGCATATCAGCTGTTCAAATCAAACACACCAGATATAAAGGTGGGTTTTTCCAAATTTGTTGAGTTACGACCAAAAAATTGTATAATAGCTGGAGCAAGTGGAACACATGCTGTCTGTGTATGCACGGTACACCAGAATGTTAAACTGATGATGGCTGGTGCCAACTTAAACAAAGTTTTACTTTTAGGGAGTGATCAACCACTGAAAACCTACAAAGAGTGCCGTGCAAAAATAATGTGTAATCCACCAAACCAATGTTTTTTGAATGATTATGATTACTGTCCAGATGTTAGTTTGTTCAGAGATGCTCTATTAACGGCTCTTGAAGAAGATATGGTCGAAAGTATAACTTACAAACAATGGATAACTGTTGATCGCTGTACATTTGAGACACTAACAAAACCTTGATCGCTGTACATTTGAGACACTAACAAAACCAACTGAGGAGTTTGTACAGGAATTCAGCAAACAGCTTGTTCATCTGAAAAGGCTTGATTTTGTTGCTAAACAACAGTCAACGTTTTATTCTGAAAAGAAATCTGCTTTAAGTAAAGATGAAGTGATTGTGCAATATGACATTTCAGAAAATTACTCATTTGTGATTCAGGACGAAGCTCAAAGTTTCCATTGGAATAACTCAATGGCTACAGTCCACCCATGTGTAGTTTATTACAAGGAAACAAACGAAAACAGTGACAACGAAGATGTTTTGACCTACAAAAGTTTTGTATTTATTTCGGATTGTTTGACCCATAATACAGTACTTGTTCATGTCTTTCAAAAGAAACTAATAGAGTTTATCAAGCAAGACTTCATGCCGAATTTAAAGAAGATTTACTACTTTAGTGATGGCTCAGCCGCCCAATATAAGAACCGAAAGAACTTTACTAACTTGTGTCACCATACTGAGGACTTTGATGGGATAGAAGCAGAATGGCATTTTTATGCAACTTCGCATGGGAAGGGAGCGTGTGACGGGATTGGAGGCACAGTAAAACGACTGGCGGTCAAAGCTAGCCTTCAGAGCCCTATAAATAACCAGATTTTGACTCCCATCCAGTTGTATCAGTGGGGGAAAGATAATATTTCATCTGTAATGTTTATTTATGTTACAAATGATGAATTCATGCAAGAAGAGAAAATCATGGCAACATTTGAGGAAGCTGTTCTTACTGTCACTGGGACTCAGAGCTATCACGCTTTCATCCCAGTCAGTAACACAAAAATCAAAACAAAAATTATATCTGACACTGAAAAGTCATATCTTCACAACATTCAAGTTGCTCCAGATGCTGATGATGTACCATTTGAAGAGATAAATGGATTTGTTGCTTGTGCATATGACAGCAAATGGTGGATAGATTGTGTTTTGTCTAAAAACCACTCTGAAAAACAAGTTGTTCTATCATTTCTCCATCCTCATGGACCATCCCCTTCTTTTGTGTACCCCAGAAGACCAGATGTCTTAACAGTGCCACATAACTTTATTATATGCAGTATTAATCCAACCACACCAACTGGTAGGACATACAGATTATCTGCCGACGAGATGTCCAGAGCTTCCCAAATTTTATCAAAGAAGAAGCAAGCATTATATTCATAAAATCATTACATCCTTGTTTGAAGACAGTGGCTTATGTTATATCTATTTACTACATGATCATGTTTTCAATTGTAAAAACTGAACACTGAAATAGGACCATCTTAAATATATAATTTTATTGTAAATATTTTATAAATAAATAATATTAAATTGGTTATTTTCAAGTGATAAAATGGAAAGGACATTACTGTATTCAAAGAACATAACAATTAATTTCATGATTATAAAGGGGTAAGAATATCAATGACTTATTTATGAATCATTTGTTACAAAATACAATAGTAGGCCTATATACTGATCACTAAAATTTATTCAGTATTGTTATTACTTTATTATATTATAGTTTTTTTTACTGCACTATAATAAAGATCTTTCTTTATAAATGTATTTTTACAATAAATTTTACTTTGCTCAAACCTATTACGTTAACTATGCATTCCATATGTGTTCAGTGGTTGAACTACTGATGTATTTTTTTTTTAAATATGATCCCATAGGAGTACCATAATGAAATTTGGCATATGCACTCTAGTAAGAACTATTAAAAACATATTTTCCCCAAAGAAATAATAAATTTTGATTTTAACCCTTCGTACGCGGTAAGCGAAATATATCGCTAGGTATTTGTAGCCGTAAACGCGATAAGCGTAATATATCGCATTCGATTGTTTAAAATCATCTAGTACATATTGATGCCGCTAGAATTCGTGAGATTGTTTATTTTGTGCGTTTGAGCTAGACAGAAGGCAGTGGGATTGATATCAGCTGTCAGATGACGCATCACGTGTGTTGACAGACTGAATTTCCTGTTGCGTGCGCATCCCATGTGTCAGCCCTGCGCTGTAAGCGTATATTTTCGCGCCAAGTAAACAACGCGAGGTTACAACACTGTAGACGTATTGACATGTACGTTATTATGAGTATTATTAGTTACGACGTGTATTATTAGTTTTAATGAGACTTGTATGACTAAATAAAAATGATATTTAGGCCTAAATTTTCAAAAATTTATATTTTTCATCCATGCTGAAAATCAAATGTAAATACATCTTTTTAACTAATGTGTGTTTTTTTTGGAATACCTATGTTTATGGAGCACATAAATAAAATTAACTCTGGAAAATTAAAAATATTTTTTTTTCAACTATATAAGCATTATAGTAGAATTCATCAATTTTAAGGTCGCGTACGAAGGGTTAAGATATTTCAAAAAAACTTTTGATTTTTGAAAATTTTAATTACTAAGCTAATATTGTCAAGTGACCTATCAAAATGTAGCTCTTGAAATTCTAAAGAGAATGGTGCAAGTTTGAACACTCTAGGTTGAATGGTTTTGGAGTTAAGAGATATTTAAAAATTTCTGAACACGTCAAAAATCTGCCGATTTTTCAATTTTCAAAAATTTTTAACTCAGAAACGAAAAGTCAAAAAAATCTAAAACTGTATTTTTCATTACTTTGAGGTATAGAACAAAATTACCAAATATTATCCATTTTGAAAAACCCAAGTTCTGAAATTATTTATTTATTGGTTGATTTGACATGGAATGACCTGAAAACAAAACCGGTGCAGTTGAGACAGTAAAATCCACAAGAAAAGACTTACTAAATATCCGAAACTGTGCACAGGTGATTTTAAAGCCCAGTACTCCCCCAGGAGAGAAATGGATGGATAAGAAAGAGGTTATGATGTTGAGTTCAACACATACAAACAAAATAGTTTCTACTAGGAAGGAGAACTACAAGACCAATTAGAAAACCTAAAAGCATTATTGATTACATTAAGAATATGGGTTTAATTGACAAATCAGACATGTAAAGTTACATCTTTCAATGCATGCACAAGGAAATCTAAAAAATGGTACCAAAAACTATTTTTCTATCTATTGGACATGGCGGTATACAATTCTTTTATTGTATACAAAATTAAATCAGGCAAACACATGCAATTCACCCAATTCAGGCTCAATCTAATCACGCAAATGCTTGAAACATTTACACCAACAAGAAACTCGCCAGCGGGTGGAAGAAAGTCTAAAGAAGATTTGCCCACTCGCTTATCTGGAAGACATTTCCCCTGTTATATTCCTTCAACTACAAGGAATAAAAGCCAATAAGGAAGTGCCAACGTTTTAAATGGTCAACAATCAAACCACAAAAGTGGCGATTGACTAATAAAAAACATATTGAAATCCTGCGAAAAACAAAGCCAGATGGAAAATGCGGCAGGTATACACGTTCAGTGGTACTGACTCACCTACATACACACATACAATGGTATTCGCCAACCCACTCACCCATACACGTACAGAGGTACTGACCCACCCATACATGTACAGTGGTATTGACCCACCCACCCAGCCATACAAGTACAGTTGTATTGAACCACCTGCCCACCCATACACGTACAGAGGTATTGACGCCGTTTATGTGCAAGGACTGTGACGTAGCGCTTTGCGTTCCTGATTGTATTGATGCAGTTTTTTTCAATTGGTATATATATGAAGTTTGCTGATAGGGAAGGGGTTGAGGGGAAGAGGTCTATTATAGGTTCAGATTAGATGGGTCACGGGATTTTGTTATCCATTGGTGTGCTAATTCCATCCTTCGGAGTTGGGAACTATTGGCACGGGAAGGAAGGGATCTGATTACTTTAGTGGTGTAACACTGATCAACATTTTGGTTATGAAGAAGAGTATGGGCAGATACAGGTTTTTCAGGATTTTGGACTTTGCAATCATTAAATCTTAAAGGCCATCTTAAAAGCTTCCCCCCACACCAAAGATCTTCTTGAAAAACCTCCTACTGTGACTTTCAGACAAATCAAAAACCTCCGCCAAATCCTGGTCGATGCTAAGTTACCTGATCCCAACATCCTGACCTATCCTAAAGACCAGCAACCACCCGGTTCTAATCCTTGTAACAAGAAATCTTGCAAAACCTGCCCTATTCATCTCCCAGCCACATTTTTTACCAGCTCCACTACCTCCTTAACCTACAAGATAAGGAACCACTCCTGTGATTCCACCAATTTAATTTATCAACTCCAGTGCCAGAACTGTCCTGCCTAATATATCGCGGCCTTACCAGTGAAACCCTTCGAAAAGTATGAATGGCCATATACATGATAGGCGTCAATATAAACGCCTATTTCTGATAATGAATTTTATATTAATGAATGAACATTTTTGGGATTGGGGCCCCCAAACACGTATGTGCCCCAGGCCCCCTAATCCCTTTCGGTGACTCTGCTTGAGTATTTGTTTACAATACATAGGTATAAATGTTGTTTGTTTCAAATCGTTATATATAAAATATTGTACTAGTTGCTGGAATGCTGACATCCATGAAAATAAAAAAAAATATGGACTGATCGTAGAATTAATTCAACTTTTTCTTTCAGCGGAGCTTATTTTTACCGAAAGTTGTATATTTATTTTAATGCCATTGATTTCACATCTCAAAAAGATTTAACTGGAAAATAGTTGTCGGTCAGTAACAAAATTCACGCTCATAGTTGAATTTATAACTTCTGACTAACAATTTTGTCTTGCTGATATATTTATTAGGACCAACACGATCGATCGTAAATGTGTCTTCTTTTCAGCAAAAACATTGTAACTAAGATATTTAAACTAAATGCATTAGAAATGTAAATTTTTAACCCTGCGTTTGATGACTATCGCATGATGCGATATATTGGGTCAATCCTAGTTGATGGTTGGTATCTTATGTGGGATACATTTGTTTTTTATAAATACCGTGTGAACAGCGCTAGTGATAATCACGTATTTTATATAATTATGAAAAGGAAATATCAGGGTTTTTATGGATATAATTGGATCCTGTGTTGACGTCTTTAACCCTTAACACGTTGAGCCCCATTGACGCACCAGGTGCGTGAGCCTCAATTTCATAGGCAGTCCCGATGACGCACCGTGTGCGTCACGAACACTAACCGGTCTCGAAAGAGGGAGCCCACGAAAAGGCCGGAAAATATATTTGACGTTTGTTTACTGCTGTTTAGTTGTATTGCATATGTTTTGTTATCAGTTCCTTTTATTGGATGTCTCATGTACATGTTGTCAACCCATAGATGCTGATCACTAAGAATTAAATGTTTTAGATACTATCCAAGCTATTAAAATACCTAATTAATTTTACTAAGCACAAACTCTGTGTCTTATCATATTGAATAAAGTCCTCTAAAAATTGTTTGATGTACACAGGCAGTTTTCCTTTGTAAAAATACAAAAAAATTATTAAACAAATTTTGTTGTTATATTTTTTAGGAGACCAAAGAAACACTTTTTCATTAATAATTCCTTTTAATGGAAAACAATTATATGTATAAAAACTAATGTAACGGAAGCTTTCTATTGGGTCGCCACTATGCTTTTACAGCATTTTTCCTTTTCCGTTACAACTTTTTGTCTACATCTACTGAGATATATCGCTGAGCAGTAATGTATTGTATATCATGTTGTTTTGGCTTAAATGAGGCCCATTTTCTGCTGACCGCTCGTGTTTCCCAGATGTTCAACTTTATGTAATTTTGAAATATTTTATTTTAATTAGACAGTATACTTTATTTACATAATCATCAAGATCAGTAATAGAGACAATATTTCAACAATGTTAGTTTGCTACATTCACAATATGTATAAATTCTTCCAGGCTGTAGATTAATTTGCCTACAAGCCAGTCCAATAGTTTCCCCCTTAATAATTTTGGGATGCATTCCTTTAAATATCTTGGTAGGAGGTTAAGAAACTTGGCTCCCGCAAAAGAAGGCTTCTTTGTGTAGAGGGCTGTCCGGTGAGCTGGCAGGTTAATGTCATCAGCATGTCTTGTTTGATATCCATGCTGGTCTGTGTTCTTTGGTAGGTTGCTCTTGAAGGCATGAAGAACAACTTTGCATATGTAGAGAGTAACCACTGTTTGTATTTTTAATGTTTTGAAGGCCTCTCTGCAGCTGTCTTTTGGGTTTAGGCACGCCAATGTTCTGATGGCTCTTTTTTGCAGGATCATAACTCTCTGTAGGTTCCTGGAAGAAGACGCACCCCAGAGAGCTATGCTATAGCGAATTTGTGCTTCAAAGAGAGCAAAGTAGGCAGCCTTGGCTGTTTCCAGACTACTTATTTGTTTCATTCTTCTTATGACATAGTTGGCTGCTTATAGTTTTTTACATAACTGATTGACTTGTGGCTTCCACGATAATTTATTGTCTATTATAATGTCAGATGTTTTGTGGTTGATTTTATTCCCAGGTTTGGAATTGTTATGTCAACATTTCTACGTAGGTTGGTGAAAGTTATTTGAACTGTTTTATTTTCATTTAAAACAAGGTCATTTTTAGTACAATATTGTTTGGTTTTATTTTTAATTATATGTCTATGGAGGTTTTCAATTGATTTCTTGGCTGTTGTTAAAACTGTATCATCTGCATACATGACTGTATGACAAGTATCTTTTAGCCAGCTGGGTATGTCATTTGTAAGAAGCAGAAATAAAACTGGTCCAAGTAAAGATCCTTGTGGTACACCTCGGATGTTAGTGGTTTCAGATTGTACTGTTTGTCTTACATTGTTTTCATTACGGTTAATTTCTACAAACATTTTTCTGCCAGTTATGTAGTCATTTTTTAGCCCTCTCTCTGATTCCTAGGTTTTAAATTTTCGTGATTAACTGAGCATGGTTTAGACAGTCAAATGTCTTGCTGAAATCTAAAAATAGGCACGTTGCCGTACAGCCATCTTCTTATTGGTCTATGAGGTGTTCTATCAGCTGTATTAAGCCTGTGGCAATTGATCTGTTTTTGAGGAAGCCGCATTGTTTATTGGTTAGTAAATTGTTTTCTATCAGATGGTTGAGAAGTCTGTCAAGTACAGCTTTTTCTATTATTTTGGAGAAAGTTGAGATGAGGGATATTGGTCTGTAGCTGTTTGTTTCATTTATTGGGCCGGTTTTGTACTTAGAGTAGACTTTGGCTATTTTTAATTGGTTAGGAAAAATTCCCTGATCAAGTGATTTGTTTATTATTTAAGGGGCTTAATAGTTCCTTTTTACAGTGTTTTATAAGTTTGACTGATATTTGGTTGGGTCCAGATGAGGTTTTTGGTTTTAGGGAATCAATAATGTTATGAATTTCTTTTGGAGTGACTGGTTTAAAATTTAAGTTCTTTTCTGTGGGTGGTGGTAGTTCATATTCATCTTCAGTTTGGTCCAGATTTGTTAAGTCTGCAATTTGGAGTGTTCTATCAGCTATAGTGAGAAAAAGTTATTAACAGTTTGCCGCATCTCTAGGGTTGGTTACTATTGAGTCATTTATTTTTAGATGGAGTTGTGCAGTAGTAGATATATTAGCTTTCCGTTCATTATTTATTACTGTCCATAGTGCTTTAGATTTATTTTCAGCTCCATTTATGTATTCAGTAGTATGCTTTTTGCGAAGAGATTTTAGTTTATTGTCATAGGTTTTTTTCTGTGATGCTGTTTCTATTTTGTCTTCGGGTCTGCACAGGCGTTGTTGTTTTTCTAGCGTTTTTATGTACTCATTTTTTAATTTGGTACATTCTGAGTCCCAACAGTATTTTAAATATGAGTTTTGCCTGGACGTGTACTTCTTAAGAGGGCAGGTTTCATTTAGTATTGATTGGATGATGACGCGGAAATTATCATATGTTTTGTTGATGTCTTCTTGTATGTAAAGGCTGTTCCAGTTTTGTACCTGCAATCTAGATTTAAACAATTTTATTGTTTTCTTGCTAAAAACCCTTTTCTTTTCTTTACAGTTTTTATTTATTTTCTGTATTTTTACTGTAACTGTCTGTGCGGTATGGTCGGATATTCCATATAAGATAACTGAAATATTTATTGCTGTTTTCTAAATTTGTACAGTCCAGTCTATTGATTTAGATGTGTCTTTGGTTATCCGAGTCGGTGGTAGATTTAGTCTTGTTATATGGTAAGATGCCAAGAGTTCTTCTGTTTTAGTTTTGCCCATGTTTTCAGAGAGGTTGTCAACATTTATGTCTCCTACAAGTATAATTGTTTTGTGTGAGTTAAGGGATTTGTCAAGTTGTTCTGAGAGAATGATAACCCTTTTGGGACCAAGCGGGCGATCTATCGCCCGCAAGTACTATGCGAAAACGACCGTGCGGGCGATTCATCGCCCGCCGAGATATATGCGAAAAGGACCACGCGGGCGATCCGTCGCCCGCTCAATGTTTTTAATATATTTTATGTTACAGAGGTTAATGTTTATCAAAGTAACTGGTATATATGTTTAGTAATAAGTTCAGAATATTGTGAATCATTCGTGATTGCTGTTGGTAACACTGTTTGTTACAGTCGTGTTGAGTCGTCTGCCTGGAGTTTGTTTATATGCGAATGCTTACTGTGATTCTTTCGTTATTATTAGGGTTTGAGTAAAACGTTGTGTTTTCTTAGTAAATTGAGTTGTGTAGAACAAGTTTAGTGTTTGTTTGAAGTGATATTTTGTGTGACACTCAACAATGGAGCGAGAAAACCTTAGGACTAGTGAGTTAGATAGGGAACTAGCAATGTCAGATGACTCTGATCAAAGTAACTTTACTTTGTCTGATATTTTTGGTGACGATTCTGATTCCGATCCACATTACATCCCTGATCAGTCTACTTCTGTTTACAATTTGTCTTCAACCGACAGTGAAAATGAGGTAAGGAGTCAGACTAGGCCTAGAAATCAGCAGAGAAGGAGGCCTGTACCTAGGCCTAATAACAGTAGGCAAGTTTTGAGTGATTCTGATGCTGATGAGAACGAATGGGATGATGTCGAAAATGAGAGTGAGTGGGAAGATGTCAATGAATCAAACCCTCCTAATATTGATTTTGACTTTGAATTTCATGAAATCCCTGGGCCTAAACACATCCCCTCTCGAGCCACTAAGCCGTTAGATTTTTTCAATCTGATTTTTACGGAATCTCTTCTAAACATGTTTGTAAGAGAGACGAATAGGTATGCTGAGCAAACACTAGCTGACCCAACAAAAAACATATCACCTGGCAGTCGTCTTCAGAATTGGGTGCAAGTAACCAGCAAAGAAATTATGGCTTTTATAATTGTAATTTTCAATATGGGATTGAATGTCAAGCCTACCCTAAAATCCTACTGGACAAAAAATGACTCCCAACATGTCCCATGGTTTGGCCAAATGTTTTCCCGGCGTCGATTCGAAAACATTTTATCTTTTTTTCATATGGTTGACAACACTAAATTGCCCAAGGCTAACGAACCGGGTTATGACCCTTGCCAAAAATTTCAACCCTTGCTAGACCACTGTAATTACATTTTCCAACACTTTTACATTGCCAACCAACAGTTGTCTATGATAGGAACCAAAAACCAGACAAGTTTGATGCAATATCTACCCAAAAAACAGCATCACCGCTGGGGTATTAAGTTTTGGGTTATTTGCGATGCTGTTACTAAATACTGCCTAAAACTGTTTTGTTACAAGGGGGCGAAGTCAGATGAGGATAAAGATGACATAAAAAAGTTTGGTCTGGCTTATACAGTGGTAAAAAAACTTATTTCTGCTTGCAACTACCTAAAAAAAGGTTATCATATCTTCATGGACAACTTTTTTTCTAGCATACCGTTGGTTAGATGGCTTTATTCAGAAAATACTTTTGCCACTGGAACTATAAGAAGAAATAGGAAAGGGCTCCCAAAAGAATTTGTTAAAAATAAGTTTTCAGTTGGAGAAAAACTTTACAAAAGAAAGGATAATGTTGTTCTATTGGCCTACAGGGAAAAAAAATCACAGAAAGGACCTGTTCTACTTATCTCATCAAAAAGTAAAATACAGAATGTGTCAGTCACTGTTAAACGTCGTGGGAGAATTACTACCAAAGATAAACCAGCTATGATAGCTGATTATAACAACCACATGGGTGGTATTGATACCCTAGATATGATGTTATATTCATATCTGGATGAGCGTAGAACCACAAAGTACTGGAAAAAAGTAACATTTAACCTGTTTTCCCGGATGTTAATAAATTGTTATATATTATATAAAGCTACTTGTGAGAAGAATCAAACAAAAATTCTTGATAGGTACCAATTTATGGTAACAATTATTCAAGAAGTTGGTGATGATTGGAAAAAACAACGAAATGGAGGGGCTGGTGACAGAAACGAAACTTTACCTACAAGAGAACTAATAAAATTGCCAGAAAAAAAGGAAAAGACCTGTTGGGTATGTTCGGATAAAGGAGGACATACAGAAGCAACTAGAAAAAGGAAGAGATCAAGGACTGTATGTTCAAGATGCGATGAAGGGTGCCATTACCAGTGCTTTTCTAAGCATCGGTGCCGCTTGTAAAGGATAAAAATTCAAAAAAACTTGTAAATAGTATGTGTAAATATTTGTTCTAAGTGTTATTGTGTAATTTAGACTGTTCTCCAGTGACCAGAATCCAGCTTTGAGTGAGTACCTAATCATTTACTGCATGTTAGTTGTATACTTTATATTTTAGCAAAAAACCCGTAGTTTACAGTATTTTATATATTTATTTATTTCTCAAGTAAATTTTACTGTACATAAATAAAACTTTGCACTTTATCAGAAAACTATGTTCTAAACATAATGAGCAGGTTTCCCACAGTAAAAATATTTCTAGTTTCAGAGCTATAGTACAATAGATTTGTAAATATAAAGATATAAAAATATATTTCTATTTATTTTTATTTTTTAAATTTTTTTTTATGTGTGTATATGAAATTACTTTATGCTAGTACTGTAGTACATTGCTTTGCCTAAAAAATGACACTAAAATCATGTCTCTATCTTTATTGAAAGTTATTTTCTAAAGAGTTTCCCGAAATCCTACAAAATGCCCTTTTGAGGGACGGTCTTTTTCAGCTGGTGCTATGTTATATCACTGATAAAAAAAAATGTCACACAAAAAATGCCCATAAAATTAATGGTCCTAAAAGGGTTAATGGCCTGATCTAAGTTTGCATTATATAAACTATATAAATTTGTTATTTTATCATATTGAAATACTATGAAACTGAAAGAATGATTGAGGATATTTTAGGTTGAGGGAAATAATAGTTAGCTGAGGGTAGGGTTTCATACTCATCGAGCCAGGAATTTCATACACCAATGGCTGGGGAAAACTGGGAATTTGAAACTGGCAATTTAGTCTGGTCATCCTGGATCTGATTCATAAATATTCTCTTTGTTATGATTCTCTTTGTAAATATTCTCTTGTAACAAATGATTCTCTTTGTTACAGATTTTACAATATGAAACTGGTGCTGTATTTGAGAGTCCTGATTTTATAAATCTAAGAGTTGAGGGTTTTATTAAACTCCTGGAACAAGACGCCTTAATAGTATCTGAATTAGAAGTATGGAGAGCAGCTTTGAAGTGGGCCAAGAACCAAGGTAAGAATGCATAACTTAAGTTTTAAGAGCTTGGTGGAGTCAACTTGAACTATGTTAGCAAACGTGTTACAAACATTGAAAAAAGCCGATCTCTGCAGTGTTACATAAAAAGTCATTCAGTGACAAAAAATAATCCTTTAGAATGCTATGTGTATTTTCATCAAACAAAACTGTTAATAAAAATGTAACATCTTACTACAGTAGAACTTCACTTATCTAACGTAAACAGGCCACAATAATGTTGTTTAATGAGTTTTACTACGGATTTATACTAAGCACTATATAAACAATTCAGTTTTATTTTAGTGATAAAAACAAATATTTTATCGTGTAAATGTTAAAAAAAAAAAAACTTAAGTATTGTAATTCATTACCCTAATAACATTAAGTTTATCTTTCAGACCCTACAAATCTTGTACGATAGGAAGTTATTTCTCTTGGAATAAGGTCAGTAGTTCTACGGTATTGTCAATGACTAAACAAACACAACTGAAACTACGGTAATGTACAGCGACACCTAACTTAGTTAATACAGTGATGTAATAAATAAGCCTTGAACAATAAAGTAACACATTAAATACTTTAATACAAGGAACTTATTCTTGTGACTGGTCAGGAAACTGCTGATAAAGAGTGCATAAACCAAATAATTGCTGTCCTAAAAGTACCATACACTCAACACATTGGCATAGTTATGTAGTTTATTCTAAGGGTACAGTTCTTGCTCAATATGTCCAGTGCAGTAAGCAACAAAACAGCGCACTGGTTGGGACAAAATCTCACCAGGTACATAGAAAAATAATACATAGCAGTCTATTATTTTCTTAGTTTTTATAATATTATTGCTTTTGGGACCAGCCCCAAAGCAGAATGCTTTCAACCTTTCTGCAACGGTGTATAAAAAATCAAATACTTTCTGCAAGTACCATATTATGGTACCAATAGTGTTGATATGGTAACCAATATCAACTAGAAAAAATACATTATATATGTTGTGTATTTCCCAACTGTAGAATGTAGCCTAAAGATGTTTACCTAAATAATAAGATAGAAACACACTGTTATTAATTTAAATATTTTAAAAGGCTTTTTTGATTTATTTGGCTTGTTGTTTATTTGGAACTTCTTTTAGTAAATTACATTTTGTAAAATTATGGTTGAAATTGATGCAGTGTTTTCAATTTCATTCAATTTCATAAATTCCAGACTTTTCTTCATTTTTAATTTTGTCCTTTGGATTTCCAAGTAAATATTTTAATTTTGATGTACATTTAAACAATAAATTTACATTAGAGTGTTTCTTAAAACTTTTTAATGTTTAATGGATACAACCTGAATATGATTACAAGAATAATAAATATGAAAAGACAACAAATTGAAAAACAAAACCGAAAAACACTATTATCCAAAAAAAAGAAAAGTCTGTGTGGAAAAGTGTTACATATGGATCTTTTTCAAACGTAATGCAAAAAAGTTTTAAGAAACACTCTAATGAAAATGTATCGTTTAAATGTACATCAAAATTAAAATAAATCCAAAGGACAAAATTGAAAATGAAGAAAAGTCTTGAATTTATGAAATTGAATGTGACAATTGCAATAAAAATATATTTTTCAAACCAAAAGAAAAATTTCAACAAGATTTAAAGAACACAAATATCATTTTAAAAATTATCAAGAAGAAAAATCAGCGATAGCAAAACACTGCATCAATTAAAACTATAATTTTACAAAATATAATTTACTAAAATAAAGAACAATTAGATGCTTATGAAAGCTTATATATAAAAAAATTCAAAGAAATTCTTGTTAATAACGAGCCCAGGTACATTTGAAAACTCACCACTATTATTTTAAATTTAAACAATTTTTTATATACATTTTTATTATTTTCTTATTTAAATTATTCCATATGTTTATTTCAAATCAATCAAATGTAAACAATGTTATTTTAGTTTGTGTGTCTGAAGATGGTAACTTTGTTACCGAAAGGCCTAACAAAATAAAAAATATTATTTACTGGAGTGATCGTTTCATCTTATAGCATTAAAGTAAAATAATAACTGTTTAAAAACATGTTTCTAAAAAGAGAGGAATGCAGGTGCCGTCTCTTACTTGATACGTCAAGGTCATTGTGAGAAAAATAAAACAGTGAAAACAATAATTGAGACCAACTCATTGTCAGCGAGTGATTCTATGTAATTCAGTACAAGTAAACACCACTCAATAAATTTATATTGGCAATATAAGCACAAAATGCACAAATATTATGGTGATCGATTTCATTGAACCACGCTCACCTTCCTCAGACCAGAGGGATTCACAAAAGAATGGAAAATGGTGTTCAACAACTCAATTTATAGGCCTTGATCACGTGACCCCATTGGCTGGAATTGTCAAAATGGCGGCTGCTGTGATATTTTTGGTTAATCGCTATTGGTTGTTACTTCTGTTTTTTTAGTCGCTGAAAATACAATATTAAAAACTATTTCGGAATCAAAATTAACCTTTTCATTCATTTATTTATCACGATCTTTAAAAATAAATAACTTCCAATATGAGTTATTCCAATAACTCTTCCACATTGATCTGCTGTGCGCGCTAGTGCAAGAGGTCAGCCCTACCCCCTCTACTTCCCACACAGTGAGTAAACGGAGGTTACTTTCTGAACAGCTCTCTTATATTAAAGTATTTTAAAGCTAATGAGTAAA
This sequence comes from Stictocephala bisonia, assembly GCA_035578905.1. Taxonomy (NCBI): domain Eukaryota; kingdom Metazoa; phylum Arthropoda; class Insecta; order Hemiptera; family Membracidae; genus Stictocephala; species Stictocephala bisonia. Next base: position 39,668 of record JAQJVL010001210.1, on the reverse strand, counting down.
ATGTAACTTATTTTCAGCTTCTTCTGAAGTTGGATCAATTTTAATTATATTTTGTCGCAACTGAAGGACATTAGAATCCGTACTTTTAAGCATGAAGTCATTTGTAAAGAAATCTTTCCTCATACAATTTTATCTAATGAAGAAGTTGTTAGAATTGTGACTCTTATAGTAAAGGTGAACCACTACCATGTAATAATATCTTTATCTTTATTTCTCTTTTTTTTTACATAACTTACACATTACATAAATTCCCACAATACCAGACTGACCTTGAAATCACAGTTACACCTCTGTATACATGAGAACAAATATGTGCACATATATGTACAGAATTCAATAATGTTTCAGCATATTAATTAAAGAGAAACCTCCCAGGCTATGCCTGATTGGAGCATACATTAAATTATACATTTACAAAATATAGCAGCAGCAGAACATTTAAATTACTATAAATACATAAAATCATTAATTAATGAAATGCCTAAACTATCTACTTTTATACACTTATTTAAATTTACAATAATCTTCAAAAAACATAATAATAACAAGTACATTATATAAAACTTTACAATGTAATAAGAGTTGAGACAGAGCCAAAAAGGATCTTATTAGGTTGAGGGACTAAAAACTGCCGTCAGCTCCCTCCCCCCTCTGACACCACAATAATCGAACAGCTGATAAAGATAAGATAGCGGCCTAACTCCGCGGAGCACTGACCGTCTACCTCACTCTCATTGTACAAATAAATATTGTTAGTGAGTGAGCATTCTTCAAGTATTCCTGTTTATAATAATGTGGACATTTATGAGATGTTTTGTGTTGTGCTTGTGTCTGTAGTGTTGTGTTTGTGTTATGCATAATTGTGGTAAGAACAAAAGTAACATACATAGTCATACATTATCTCTAAAATATAGTTAATAATAATAAACTAACCTAACTAATAATATTAAATAAGAAAGACTCTATATTTTCTATTCCCAAAACCCATTCCTTAACAAGTCTATTGAATAAAAACTTACTATTTACATATCTTAAATCAGCTGGTAACTTATTATAAAATCTTGGGGCTAGAAAACAAAATGTTTTTGTAAAGAAAGCAGTTTTAGGCTTTGGAATATGAAGGTCTCTTGAATTTCGTAATTTTTGCTTATAGACTGTCAGTGTATTACTGTTTCGACTCTTTACAAAAAAGATTTTTAATACTTTAAACACATACAGCTGTCTCAGAGAAGGTATTTTTTGTATAAAGAATAGAGGGTATGATGGATGATCAGATGGCTTTCTACATATGATTCTTATAAACTTTTTCTGCATAACTATCAATGGTTTTAAGTTCGTTATGTAAGTTCCTCCCCAAACAATTATCCCATACTGTAACCTACTATGTACTAATGAAAAATATAATGTTTTTAAAGTAACTTCATCACACAAGTTTCTTACAAAATAAAATATTCTCAAAATGTTATTAATCTTGTTTTTGAGAGTCATGATGTGGGTTTTCCAACTAAGATCGTGATCAAGAGTTATTCCGAGATACCTGATTGACTGGCATCCGCATATTTTTTTACAGTGTACACACTCATCCTCAACAAGCAAGCAAATAGAACACTTATACATCATTCCACCAATAAAATCCTCATTTCCTCTTAAACTGAAATTAACATATTTTGTCTTTTCGGCACTCAAAATCATATTATTTTTAATAAACCACCATCCAAGGCAATCAAGATCATTCTTCATTTGATACTCTATTACATTGATATTATCAGCAATATAGGTAAGGGCCGTGTCATCCGCAAATGATGTAATTTGACCATTTAATTTCCCATTACAAAGATCATTAATATAAATCAAAAATAAAATTGCACCAAGTACCGAGCCTTGGGGGACGCCACATTCTATTGTTCCAAATTTACTCAGTTGATCACTAACTCTTACACATTGTTGCCTATTATTCAAATAGCTATTAAATAAACTATAGGCTATTCCTCTTATACCGCAGTTATGTAACTTTTCCATTAAAATGTTGTAGTTCACAGTATCAAAAGCCTTTGCTATATCCAAAAATAAACCACTAACTTTTTTATTATCATTTATGCCACAAGAAACATTTTCCATAAAATCACCAATTGCTATCTCCGTACTAATTCCCTTCCTAAACCCATATTGATTTTTACTGAAGAAATTAATTTGGTCCAGATAAGAAACAAGCCTTTCCTTAATTGCTTTCTCAAATACTTTAGCTATTGTGGATAGTAGGGAAATAGGTCTATAATTATTGCATATTGTTTTTGAGTCCTTCTTATGTATTGGAATGACAACCGCTTCTTTTAATTTATCCGGGAAGACTCCCGTCTCAAAAGTTAGATTTATTATATAGACCAAAACACGAATAAATTTTTTGTAAGTTTCTTTTAGAAGTTTAGAGCTTATTCCATCAAGACCGGGTGATGTATTATTCTTTAAAGATTCTATTATGTTTGATAGATTAGTATCATTTACAGGTCTTAAAAATATTGAGTTAGTAAAAAATTTCTCCTTAAAACAATCTTTCAGGGGACTATCATTAAAACCATCCGGTTTCTTTATATCAATACACATATTTTTAGCTACTGAAAGAAAGTATTCATTAAATTCATTGGCCACTTCCTGTGGATCACTGATCCGCCGATATGGAAGTTCTAGTATAATGTTATTGTACTGATTTTTTATTTTTTGGCCTGTAATTTCATTTAATATTCTCCAAGTTCCTTTAGAACTGCCTTTGTTTTCCTCAAACATACTCCTATAATGCATATTTTTTAATTCTCGAATTTCCTGTTGTAAATTATTTCTAAATTCTTTGTAAGATTTCTTTAGTTCTTCATTATACGGGTTCTTTTTGGTTTTTTTCCAAAGACGATTTCTAGTATTAATTTTATAACAGATATTTGAATTTATCCATGGTTTTAATCTCCTAATCGGATTTTTATTTGCTACTTTATACTTACTGTTTAGTATCTTAGTATTGAGGATTTCATAAAAACAATTGTAAGCTAAATTTGCATCACTTGTATTAAAAACACTGCTCCAGTCGGCATCATCTAGCAATCCGAGTAGCTAATCACAGTCTATGCGATAGGTAGGCTCGCCATTGACCTTGGGCTTATCCACAGTTGGCGCACGGCCAAGTAAACAAACAGCCGTCATGCAGTGATCTGTAATTCCATTTTCTATAATTTCTGTTTCAATATCGAAATTTCTCCTGTTACAAATTCTTAAACAAATATGATCTATACATGTTTGAGATCTTTCAGTTATGCGTGTGGGTTCGTTAATTAAAGATTCAATGCCATTTTCCGCTATAACTGTTTTATATTCGTCAATAGTTATACTGTTGTTATCTAATAAATTCATATTCATATCTCCTATTAGAATTAGATTTTTATGTTTTTTGACAGAATCAGTGCATAAAAAATACTTCAACTCATCAACAAATATATTCGGAGAATAACTATGTAGCCTGTACACAGCAACAACATTAAACTTAGTTCCCATCTCATCAAAAGTAATATTAACAACATCAGCTGACATAAAATTTGCCGGATACCTAACTACATTAATTATACTATTGTTAACAAATACTGCTATGCCACCAGACTTGGAATTCTCATTAGTTTGAAGAAATAAATTGTAACTAGGAATATTGTAAAGCAACTTTTCTGACTCTGAAATCCAGATTTCTGACAGAACAATTATTTTTGGTAAAAAATAAAACGAAGACATTTCAACTAAAAACGAATCAAAATTTGCTCTAAGGCTACGTATATTTAAATGTAAGACAGTTAAACCATTTTTCTTAAGTACTCCCATAACCTAAATTTATTACAAATAAAGATACTTAAAACTAGATAAGCCAACTTATAGCATTCAGATTAATATACTTACAAACTATCAAGGTCAGTCTGGCATTTTACATGTATTATTGGTTCATTGTCTTCTTTTCTCATCAGGATCTTGCCTCCTCTCACCCAGATCCACTTGTAGCCTTTGGTTTGCCGAATGTCTCGTGCCTTTTTCAGAAGCAACCTTCTTGTTGGCGTCAATGACTCATTTAGATAGATTGGGTTGTCAGTTCCTAGGTTGAGATGCCTGGTAGAAAACTGGTGTTTAGCCCTGCGTTTTGCCAAGATGTTGTCAGCATCATGCCTCCAGACAAATTTTACTATTATTGCAGGAGGCCCTTCTGCATCTTTCCTCTTGCCCAAAGTGTGGCATGCATCCACCATATCTTCTCTTATCTCCATTCCTAGTGCCTTGCCAACATCTTTCACAGTTTCCATCACAGTGTTCTTAACAGGAACACCCTGTATCTCTACACAATTCCTCCTGGAATATTGTTCCTGATCTTCCAGCCTAGATTCAACTACCTGCATTCTTTCCTTGAGTTGTGTATTTTCTTTCTCCAGTGCTTCAACAGTAACCAAAAATTTACTTAATTTGTCAGACAGGTCTTTATTGACTTTTAAACTGTCATCAACTTTACTGTTCAAAAGTTCGTAAGAATTATTAAAGTCTTTACAATATTGTACCTGCTGTGCATTGAGATCCTGAATTGCTTTCATCACATCCTCCAATGTCAATGAACCTTGAGTTAGGCTAGTCTCGAACCGTAGGCTAGATCGCCTTTCCTTGGCACAAGGTGCACATCGCCACACTGCACTTTCATCATTCACATAAAACTCAACATCAACCTTACTCAGGTTTTCGCATCCAGCGTGAAACACACTAGAACAGTCTTTACACTGTATCTTTAGTTGAGTTCTCGTAATAGATTTTCTACACGTAGAACAGTTCGTCGCCATTTTGAGGTTATGTTGTAAGGTTATAAGTAGATGACTACACTTCACTTTATTATTAAGGGTTTTCCAAATGTTCGATTTATAATTAATTACATAAGCAATTTGAATAAATATAAAAACACAGTATGTACTTATTATCACTTTACATCTCAAATAACTGAGTTTAGGTCGGAGCACGATAGATACGACTGTTCCGCTCGGCCGCCATATTGAACTGGCGGCCGAGTTATAACGGGATTTTCTGACAAAACTGATTTAAGACAGAAAAATAAAAATGATTTCAATATTATTGTACACAGTACAAGTACATCAAATATGATAAAATCATCCTTCACAATCACACTTACAAGTGATACAGTACGTTTGCCACTTGAATTTCAGGCAAATCATGTTCAATCATCAACAAAAAACTACCAGTGTGAATGCACCATAGAAATAAATTCAATCAGCAGTTATTTGGATCCCAAAGAAACAGTTAAATTCAATGAGAAAGTTGATTGTGGATAATTATTCAAAGTTCCATTGCCTGTAAAGTACAGAAGATTGTCATCCAATATTTCTTACATAATCACAATAACCTTCAACTTGCTTCACAAAATGTACAAATCTGTCCAAAGTGGTACTTGTGAAAACTTTAAGCTTCAGTCCCATACGTTTTCATTATATACAGGTAATTAATTACTCTTATCATTTTAGTTCATTGAAGTTTTTAAAACTGCCTTCAAAATGAATGATCTACATCATTTAGTAATGATGTACAACATTTGGTGTATTTTAGTTATAACAATGCCTTTACTTGTTAACACATTCGCTGCTATGATTTTGTACTAACTTCTTAGGAGCTGATTTTTTGTTTTTATTTAAACCTTACCTTTTGTTGTTGTAATCACTCCTGTGTTGTTAAAAAGTTGATCTTGAGCAGGATTCTGCAGAATGGTGACGTCATAAAATACGGCATGGATCCGTGCCGCGAGCACTTGGGGCAAGTTTTATAAAAACTTGTTATTTTTTTGATATATTTTACCTTACACATATGTATATACATTATTTACAACCACTCCAACCTATTTACACACTGTTCACACATTATAAACTCTGATGAAATGTGTCAAAACACGTTGTTGGACACATTCCAGGCTGCTCTGGACAAGCGGAACACATGAAAGTTGTGCGCTTATTTTTCCCATCTTTGGCACAAACCCTGCAATGCTTTCGTTTTCTGTCCCCCTTAGCATCTCTATCTTCATTCTGGACCAGCCGATGGATAGGGTTTCTTTGAGGAGTAGGCCTACATACTCTATTCTGGCCTGGCTCTTTTACAGGTAAAAGGGACTCGATAATTTTCGTTCTAAAATCGTATAACGATGTCTTTTTACCAAGCTTGTTCATGTTATACAGAAACATGCAGTTGATAGTGACCATTTCTAAGACGTGTATAAAAATTTTTTTATACCATCTTATGGTCTTCCGTTCACAGGGGTAATAACTGATGATTTGGTCTCCTCGATCAACCCCTTTCATGTGGGCGTTATAGTGAACGATTGGTTTTTGCTTTTGTTTTTCTTGTCCTCTTTTGTTTATGATAGTCACCATATCATTCTCAAACTCGGTAGACAAGTATAGTACTACTCTTTTGTCCCTCCATTTCCCGATAGCAACTCCCTCAGCATACTGGCACACTGTCTCGCCCTTCCTTAGTTTAGTACTTATTACTTGTTCTGGATTGTGCTTTCTGTTTGTACGGAGAGTTCCAGTACAGTCTTGTTTGCAAGTAGCTTTGTGGCTAGGGCAAAGCTATTATAATAGTTATCCATGTACAGCGAGTGTCCACGGTTTAGCATTCCCCTCATTAGATGTAGAACAACTTTTGAAGTATGGTCCTTACCACCTAGAAAATCATCCTTTCCACTATATACGATAAATCGGTTTGTCAAGCCTTCAGGTTCGCTTAGAGTATAGAGTTTTATTCCATATCTATGGCGCTTCCCTTTTATATACTGGCGAAATACCAGCCGACCACGCCATAAAACCATACTTTCGTCCAGGGAAAGTTTCTTAGACAGATAGTAAATACTAACCATTTTGTTGTTGAAAAAGTCTATTATATTCTGTATTTTACAAAGCCGGTTTTCAGTACCTACATTTTGTTCACAAGGGCTAAAGGTCAGACATCTTAAAATTAAAAGAAATCGATCCCTACTCATATTTTCTCTAAAAACAGGAAAATTATATAGCCTGCTTGTTTTCCAGTAGTCTTGTATGCGGTTGATTTTCATGAAGCCCATATGTAGCAATAAGCCAAGGAATATACGCAATTCTTCAATTGTTAAATCTTTCCATCTATGTATACGGGATCCAGGTACTGTATTATTACCACAAAACAACTGCAATGCATATTCATTAGTATATTGAACAATGCGTTGTAAAAATATATCATCCATGAACCAGTTGAACCAGTCAATAGGAGATTTCGTACCTGCATTAGGAATAAGTATCCTGTTATCTCCTGTGAATGGAATCGATCGTAGTCCTCCAGTTGAATTACTCCAAGTCGGGTTCAATTCAGTGTCACTGTTTTCACTATCATTACTTTCAGATTCAGATTCATCACTTGAATCAATGTCGGACTCTTGAAGGTCATTGTCACTAACTTCAAATAAGGTGGAAGGCCTAGGATCCATTTTGCGAAGGCAATGAGTTGAAATATATAATATGTAGAACTAAACTGATGAAAATATTTCACACTAAACAAATATATACATGTAAAACTAATCACAACACAAAGTACCACACCATGAAGTTCATAAAACTTGATCATAGAAGGAAAAGCTTGGTACGGATCCGTGCCGGCCGCTTTCTGCGAACTGTCACTATTTTAGGTTATGTCAGGACGTAACTAAGGAGCGCACAACAATTCATCAACCTACTACAAAAGCTGAGCTCACACTAAAATAAACAACAGCATATGGTCTGGCGGCACGGTTCCGTGCCATGCGCATGCGCGCCGAGATCGTTGTGGCACGGTTCCGTGCCGTCCGCATTCGACGTGTTAAAGAATCATTTCCAAATGTGTTCATGTTTAGTTAACTATTGTAGTGAATATATGAAGCCATTTTACTTGGACTTCGCACCAATGTTAATAACTATATCTTTTTAGTAATTGATGTACAACATTTGGTGTATTCTAGTTATAATAATGCCTTTCTTGTTAAAGAATCATTTCCAAATGTGTTCATGTTTAGTTAACTATTGTAGTGAATATATGAAGCCATTTTACTTGGACTTTGCACCAATGTTAATAACTATATCTTTTTAGTAACTGATGTACAACATTTGGTGTATTGTAGTTATAATAATGCCTTTACTTGTTAAAGAATCATTTCCAAATGTGTTCATGTTTAGTTAACTATTGTAGTGAATATATGAAGCCATTTTACTTGGACTTCGCACCAATGTTAATAACTATATCACTTTAGTAATGATGTACAACATTTGGTGTATTCTAGTTATAATAACGTCTTTCTTGTTAAAGAATCATTTCAAAATGTGTTCATGTTTAGTTAACTATTGTAGTGAATATATGAAGCCATTTTACTTGGACTTCGCACCAATGTTAATAACTATATCACTTTAGTAATGATGTACAACATTTGGTGTATTCTAGTTATAATAACGTCTTTCTTGTTAAGGAATCATTTCCAAATGTGTTCATGTTTAGTTAACTATTGTAGTGAATATATGAAGCCATTTTACTTGGACTTCGCACCAATGTTAATAACTATATCACTTTAGTAATGATGTACAACATTTGGTGTATTCTAGTTATAATAACGTCTTTCTTGTTAAAGAATCATTTCCAAATGTGTTCATGTTTAGTTAACTATTGTAGTGAATATATGAAGCCATTTTACTTGGACTTCGCACCAATGGCAATAACTCACTTTAGTAAATAAGTACTATACACACTAATAACAATGCCATCTACTTTCAGCCCTCAGATTGCCAAATAGTTTCTTTTAATGAAGGGGCTTTTTTTAAAATTTGACTTGCTGCTTGTTAAATACTTAAAATATTACATAATTTTACGTAATACCGAACATTATGTATCATTTTATTTTTTTAATTCAAAATTAGAACAAGATAATAAATGGCACTGCGAGTCTTTTGATGTATCAAGCCCCTATTTAAACTTGTTCATTGGTCTACTTTAGATTTATATGTATTTTATTGCATTTACTAAACAAAAAGACTGTTGAAATAGCCATTATGTTCAACATTGAGTATCTGGAATATCTGTATAACGTTGAATGTACATAATTGATAGTGATATAAACCAAACAATCAATGACGAAGTCGGCCTTAAGCATTCTTGAGCTTGTTTCCAATTACTTGCAAATGGCGTTCTTAAACTTAACAAAACCATAGCTTTTTAATTAACAAAGAAAAGATTATGTGCTATTCATTATATTCTATACTTTGAAAAAAAACCAAATTCAACCAGTTTATTTGGGAATACAAAATTACAGTGTAAATTTTGTGTTTATATAATTTGTTATACTTTTATATATTTTACAAACTAATAAGTTTGGCCCTGTGTTTACTATATATTTACATATATAAATTGAAACTGTTTAATTGTTTATATTTATAAGCACAATCATTTACTCCAGCACTCTCAGCTGAATAGTGTAACTTTATAGTTTTACCTTAATTTTGTATTGGTTTTTGTAAAAGTTTGCCTTACTTTAAATGAAATATCAAACATATTTTATTTCTTATTTGTGACCATTTATTTAATCCTAAATTGCCTAGTAATATATTTATATTGATAAACTAAGTTATAAGATTAGTTCTGGAAAAAGCCCTGCAATAATGATTATATTCTGTATGAGAAGATAAGTGTCTTAGGGTGTAGTATCAGACTAACCTAACTTGTCCATGTTATCCTGTGTTCGTCTTTATTTATGCTTCAGAAATACTCAAATAAGTCACTGTGTGAACCAGTGCATGTGCGTGAGGTGATACTATTGAATTTAAACTAACATGCTGTATTTAACCATATGATAATGTTTATCATGTGTGTTTTTTTTTATTTATGTTGACTTAATTTTTCTTAAGAAAATAAGTGTTACCTTTTTACAATGTTTATTAAAAGTCTAACAACTTTATTATAATTTCTTTATGTTTTATTTGGTTATGGGCCCAGATAAACTTTGTAAATATATCTAAAATGGATATGAAAGTACAGATAGCAAAGCTTGATGGAGCTCAGTCTTGGCGTAGATGGAAAAGGCAAATGGAATTGATGTTGAAGTATCATGGGGTCCTGGATATTGCAAAAGGCCAGAGAATTATGCCTGGAATAATCCTGGACGAGCTTGCTGATAAAGATACTGAAGAAAAAGGACTAATTGAGAAAACACACAGAGAGGCGGTAAGAGCATATGAGAAGGATGATTCTCTAGCCCAGGTCCTGATGGTAAGTGCTGTAGATGATGCTCATGTTGAATTAACAGCAACTTGTAACTCAGCTATGGAAATTTGGTAGAAATTGTTAAGTATTTATGAACAGTCTTCTAGCCAACGGTTAGATAGGGTTTTAGAACAGTTTTTCTCTGCCAAAAAGACTGATGATGAGGAGTTAGTTCAGTACATTTCTCGTTTGCAATTAACATTTAGGGAAGTAAATGAGGAATTGCAAAAGCACAATGCTAATATTTTGCCTGATATTGTACTTATGTCCAGAATTATGAGCACATTGCCGAGCGAATTCTTTGAATTTAAAAGCGTATGGGAAAGCATTCCTGTTGTGGACAGAAGTGTCGATCTTTTGATTGAGCGGGTCAGGCTCATTGAGTCAAGATTACCTTCTAAGAATGCAACAAGTGGAGGGCATGCGTTACAGATAAACAAGAAAATATCAATGACATCAACTGGTGTTAGAAATGTTAATGAGAAACCTCTTATCAGTAGTTCAAAGGTAAAATGTTTCATTTGTAAAGGACCGCATTTTGCAAACAAGTGTCCTCAAAACTCGAGTAAGCTAAAAACTGATAAAAAGGGTGGGAGCTCTTCTAAGGAGAACCAGAAGAAATCAAGTCCGTTTTTATGTTTTGTAGCTGACGGTCAGAATTATGATACTTTCATCGCTGACTCTGGTGCATCGCAACACATGTGCTTTAAACGAGAATATTTTGATACTTACCAGAATTATTCTAAGCCTGTTTCAGTTACTGTAGCTAATGGAGATGCGATCTATGCTGAAGGTGAAGGCGACATCCGTGTTCTTGTACAAATCGGCAAGAAGCAAATTATCCGAGTGCTGGGGGGAGTATGGTTTGTATCCGAACTTGGAAGAAATCTTCTTTCTGTGTCTAAGTTAGTTGAAAAGAACTACATTTTTAAGGCTAGTAAAAATAAATGTGTTTTTATGAGGGATAATAAGCCACATTTATTTGGACATAATGTCAATGGTCTGTATGAATTGGAAATGTCGGTTATACAGAACAAATCTTCTGTACAACTTGCAAATAGTACTAATAAGACGTTGCAAGAGTGGCATGAGAGTTTAGCTCATCAAAATAAGGCTTATGTTTATAAGTTTCTGCGTGCTCGTGACATTCCAGTAGAAAACGATGACATTTTCTGTGAGGGATGTGTATTAGGTAAGCAACACCGGGAAACTTATCACACACGGACTGTAAAACCTGAGAATCCTGGAGAGATTATAAGTGGTGACTTATGTGGACCAATGGAAAATTTATCTCTGGGTGGTAGTCGATATTGTCTAGTGTTGAAGGATTATTACACTAAATTTCGACGTGTTTTCTTTTTGAAGGAAAAGACAGAGGTGCCTGATTGTTTGTCAATATTCTTCAGTGAGTGTAAGACTGTGGGACATGTTGTTAAAACTTTTATGAGTGATGGCGGGACGGAATTCTGCAATGCCAAAGTGAAAAAGCTACTTTCTGATCGTAGCATTTCTATGAGAACAAGCATGCCTTACACACCTGAACAAATGGGTTCTGTGGAACGTGAGATGCGTACCTTGGTGGAAGCAGCACGTAGCATGTTACATGCTAAGAAACTGTCCTTGTGTTTGTGGGCTGAGGCTATGAACACTGCCTGTCATGTTATCAACCGCACTGGTCCGTCTGTTGGTGGTAAAACTCCTTATGAATTGTGGTTTCAAAAGGGTCCTGCTCCAATTGAACACTTTCGTCAGTTTGGTGCTGATTGCTACGTCCACGTGCCAAAACAAAAGCGAAGGAAATGGTCAGCTATATCAGTTCCTGGAATATTAGTTGGGTATTGTGACGAGCAAGATGGCTATAGAGTCTATGTTGCACCAAAGATTATGACAAGCAAAGATGTTGTTTTTAGGCCAATTGCTTCAGATAATATGAAGAGTAATGCATCTGTCAACATTCAATCTCCTCTCCAAACCCAGGGCAATGAAGAAGATGTTGAAGTGTTTAGAGAATCTCAAGACCAAGACGTAGATATTAGAAATGTGGAAGTGGAAGATGACAAGTCTGCTGAAAATGATGAAGGAGGAGTCGTAAATGAAGAAGATGACGCCCAACCTCAACGTCAGCGACGCCCTCCTGCGTATCTACAAGACTATGTCTTACTTGCCGAGGCTGGTCCTACCTATGAGGAAGCAGTAAATAGTCCTGATTGGTGGCATTGGCAATCTGCTATGAACGACGAGATGGCGTCAATGAATGAAAATGAAGTTTTTGAGTTAGTTCCTCGTCCAAATAATAAGAGGATTATCGGTCTGAAGTGGGTTCTTACTATGAAACAGAATCCTGAGCGCTATAAGGCAAGGTTAGTAGCAAAAGGATATGCTCAAAAGTATGGCGAAGATTACAACGAAACCTTTAGCCCTGTAGCAAGATGGGATACAATAAGATGTCTTTTGAATGTGGCTGTTCAAGAAGACCTTCACTTGAAACAATTTGATGTGAAGACTGCATTCCTTTATTCAAAACTGAATGAAGACATTTATACTTGGCAACCTGAAGGTTATAATGACAAGAGTGGGAGAGTTTGGAAACTCAAACGCAGTTTGTATGGCCTGAAACAAAGTCCAAGATGTTGGAGTAAACTTCTTAAGGAAAGTATGCTTAAGAAAGGTTTTAGCCAAAGTACTGCTGACCCATGTTTGTATATTCGTAACAAGAATGGTACAAAAATGTATATAGTAATTTTTGTGGATGATGGTCTGATTGCTGGCTCAAATAAACAAGAGGTATCTGATTTTATTGCGGCATTAGAACATGAATTCAAGCTGAAAGTTACTGATCCTGAAACTTACCTCGGGATGGAAATTCACAGAGCTGAGGGCAGAATTTCTTTGAGTCAGAAGTTGTACATCAAGAGTGTACTAGAGAGGTTCAGGATGGCAGACTGTAATCCTGTTGGCACTCCTTTATGTTTAAAGCATGAAGAATCATCGGAGGAAGACAAACCTTTACCTAAAAGTGTTCCTTTCCGAGCTGTGGGCAGTCTGATGTACATCACCAATACAAGACCAGACATAAGCTGTGCAGTAAATATGGTTGCACAGAAGTTGAATTCTCCTTCTATGAAAGCATGGAGTGATGTGAAGAGGATTTTCCGCTATCTCAAAGGAACAATGGACTACAAGTTGACTTATTCAAAAGGTCAGAATATTCTACATTGCTATAGTGATGCAGACTTTGCAAATGATGAAACAAGAAAATCACGCACTGGGTATCTGTGTATGTTTGCTGGGGGCATCGTTAGTTGGTCTTCTGTTAAGCAACATTGTGTTACTCTGTCAACAACAGAAGCAGAATTTGTTGCTGCAAGTGAGGCTGCTAAACAGATTGTATGGCTGCAAAGTATGTTGAATGAGATGTATGGACAAAAGATCAACGCTGTTCTTTTTGTGGACAATGCTGGGGCCGTTCGACTAGCAAGAAATGCTGGGGAGTTCCATAAACGCTCAAAACACATCCATGTGAGGTACCAGTATGTTCGTGAACAACCTGCAGGAACATTTGATGTGCGACATGTTGCTGGACATGAGCAGCTTGCTGATTTCCTTACGAAGGGTATGTCGGTTACAAGACTGAAGAACCTTCTGGAGCACGTTAGTTTGAGGGCATATTGAATTTAAACTAACATGCTGTATTTAACCATATGATAATGTTTATCATGTGTGTTTTTTTTTATTTATGTTGACTTAATTTTTCTTAAGAAAATAAGTGTTACCTTTTTACAATGTTTATTAAAAGTCTAACAACTTTATTATAATTTCTTTATGTTTTATTTGATACTAACAATTGGGTTAAAAACCATGGACAAATGTAGTAATCTGTATCATTGTATCAATAGTTTGTCATGTACATGTTAAGAGTTATTAATAATGTGTAAATAGGTTAATTTTGAATATTAAAAATAGTAGAAGAGCTTATTTTAAATTCTTTTCCAAAATCGATATAGAATTTTTTAATCCACCATCAATATTTTATTAATACTGCTGTATGTATGTGTGTGGGTGGGGAGGCCAATAGCTCCTACAGTAATAAGCACACACTCCATATGTGTGTGGGTGGCTGGTGGGGCAATATTACAGCATGTATTCTCTTCGTACTATCAGAAACATTAGAAAGCAGTACTAAAATATAATTCAATCTTATAGTTCTGAAATTTCGTAGAGTTCTTATAGTTAGAACTATAGAAATTTCTTTTATAGTTCTATAAAAAATATTTACTGCTTTTTAATTTTTCTGATAAGATAATCAGAATTTGTGGATTTGCAAGGATATGTAAAATGTGGTTTGTAGTTTTCTTATAAATTAAGAAATGTAAACAGTAAAACATTTTTAACCTATTCACTAATGATAAAAAGTACTGGCCCATGTTATTTTACATATCTGTGGGGGCAACTTAGCCAAATAATTATTTATTTTTCCATATGTTCAAATTATGATTGTTTATTTATGTTTTTAGTTTCATTTCATTTAAATAAACCATTCATCAACATGGTCATAAAACGAAAGGTTATTTAAGCTAGAGACAAATTAATTCCTTACGCCATAGATCAAAATCCTATTTTACATCCGTAGAGTCTAAGAGTAACAATGGAACGAAGAAGAAAAATGGCCAAACTACCAAATTGATATGTTGGTACCATAGTAAGTTCAGAGATAAATGCAGTAAATGCACAATGCCATGCAATTATAATTCTGGTTCAATTAAAGGTTTGGAAAACTAGATCCACAATGTCTTAATACTGCGGAAGACAGTATAATCATGCAATCTCGCTGTCTCTTTCTTTATGATCGCCCTACTAAAACAAGATTCTTGATTGATTCAGGTGCTGAAATAGGTGGAATGACTGAAATATCAGTCATTCCACCTATTAACCCTAGATCCGGGACAATGTAAAAAGTGTATACTGGGATCGCTGTTTGCCGCACGCTGCAAGCCTTTTTTGTAAATTTGATAAAAAATAGTAAATGAAGCCGTACAGTATAAAACTGCATATTGTTTTTCTTCTCAAGAACCATACTTTCACATGCAATAACAATTGTTGGGCTAACAACATTCTGAAGAATTGTTATCATGAGTGGAGTGAATATTTTGTGGGTGAATAGTGAATATTCAATATCACATTGAAATATAAATAATTTTTGGGAAATATTTTTGCAAAAAAATAAAATTTTTAAAAATTGTGCAGTAGTAAAGTTGAACGTATATTATACAGACAAGTAAAAGCAATAAAATTATTAAAAAATATCGGTATTGTAGGGAATCATATATAGTATTGAATACATAACCAGTTTTTACTGTGGTATCAAAGTAGAAATTTTGTAATACGAAAAAAAAAAATTTTTTTAGGCGCAAAAAAGTTTGTAAAATTTCAAAATTATCATAATATCACAGAAAAATATGATATTTAATTACATAGAACGATATATATCCTAAAAGTACGTATTATTATGAATACAAATCACTTTTCAAATGCCGAAAATAATAAAAATTACAGGTTTTATGAAATTATAAGCGAAACTTGTGTTTTTACAAAATTGAACAAAAAAGACCAAGTTCAAACATAAATAAAAATATACTAACATTTTTGGGATTTTTTGTATTATATATTCTAACGAATAAGTAGATATATAATTTGTTTCCGTTTATTTCGAAATAAATGTGATCGAAAAAATAAAAACTGTTGCAAGTGAAACTTTTTATACAAAAATTTTGTTCTTTATTTCTGAGCTTATAAATGTCAAATAATAATTTAGTTTACTGAAATAATACTATGGAGTTGTAGTATAATCCATTGTTGTTAGGCCTATGTAATTATTTCGTCGTTATCTCATCAGACATGGCGGTAGTCAGCAGGTGTGAAAGAGCAGCCCATTGTGTCCCGCCCTCTGTGTGGGGCAACTGACAGCAAGCAAAATCAAATCAAATTATCGTTAATTGTCGTACAAATAATTAACAAATTATTGACAACGACAAATTACAGCAATGGCCAAGTCATTAGAGGTCCAAAGGCTCATCAAACCTAGAGAAATTAACTTTCAGATCAAGAGGATCTCAAAGATAAGAAATGGCGGAATTGCTATGGAGGTTCTTCCTCACTAAGAAGACACCATTACAGAAAAACTCGCTCAAAAATTCACAACAAGAGCTCCAAGAAAAAGTCGACCGAAAATGAAGATATATGACGTACCTTCCAATCTATCCAAAGAACAACTGGTCGAAGCAGTGCATCAACAAAATTTCACATCCTATCTGGATAAGGACACATTTTGCCGGGATTTCATCCCCCTGTTCAAAACTGGTCCAAGAGAGGATGAGTCGACGCAATGGATAATTGAGGTTGGCAAGAAAGTAAGAGATCTAATAAATGGCAACAGGCTATATCTTGATTGGAGAGCCTGCAAAGTCAAGCATTTCACCCTCATATCGAGATGTTATAAATGTCAAAGGTTCGGCCACTCGGCCAAGGTCTGCAATGCGGAACAAGACTTCTGCAGCCGTTGTGCTAAGGAAGGACACTCTTACGAACAATGTCCTGAGAAAAACAAAGACCACAAATGCATCAATTGCATACGAAACAAGCAATCTAGCCACAAACACAACGTGGCTTCTGACAAATGCCCGCAGTACATTAAAGAGATGGATCGGATCAATCAATCCCTTGACTATGGATCGTAGATTCTCAGGAAATAGAGAGAATCCAAGCAATAACGCAAGATACCAAATATCAATTAGACAGCTAAATCTGCAAAACTCCATTAAAGCCACATCGGAAGCAAGATATATAAAGGGCAAGTTCAACCTCGACTACTTCTTGATACAAGAACCTTATGCAATAAATGGCGAAATCAAAGGCTTTGGCCTAACCACGTCAAACAAAGTGATTGGCAATGGGATAAATGGGGAGAGACCAATGGCAGCCATAATCTCTAAGCCCCACCTCCAACCACTCCACATTCTACAACATGAGTCAACTCATTTTACAGTAATAAAAATCAAAACAGGAGTGGGACCGGTCAACCTCATCTCGGCTTACTTTCAGTGTGCTGATGAGATCGGGCCGGGCCGTACATAACTACTCTACAGGGAATAATAGATGAACTAAAAGGAGAATACATATTAATGGGAATAGATGCAAATGCGCACTCAAAGGCATGGTTTGATAGGGAAAATGATGAAAAAGGAACTGAATTGGAAGAGTTCATTACAAGAAATGGTTTAGTGATACAAAATCAAGAAAGTCAGCCAGCTACCCACTCTTCTGGCAGATCCATCGACTTAACCATCACAACCAGAAACCTCGCTCCTTTTATGAGATCATGGAAAGTACATGCAGACGAGAGCTTCAGTGACCATAGGCTTATCACTTATCAGCTGAGATTAAATCACCCAGGCACTATAACTACAATAAATAAATATATACTGAAAAATGCAGAATATGAACAAATCAATGAGAAACTTTCAGTTGAGTTGAATCAAATTCAAGAAAGCAGAATTAACTCAAGCGCAGAATATTTGGCCGCGGCTTTCCAGAGAGCCAACATTCAAGCATGTAATGCGTCATTCAGAAAAGTTAGGATTAAACCAAGATGTGTTTCATGGTGGTCACAAGAACTGACCCGACTTAAGGCTGAGGTAGCCAAACACAGGAGAAAAGCACAAAGATGCTGCCCATGTAGGGCGAAGCTCGTATATCAAGGAATCTTCAGAAGGACCAGAACAGCTTACAAGCACGCCATCAAGGACGCCAATCGAGATGGCTGGAGAGCCTTTGTGGCGGAAGCAACAAATGATAATCCTTTTGGATTGCCATACAAGATAGCGGCCAAGAAAGCTCCTAATTCTGAAATTATGACAACACTAAAACGAGATGAAGACCAGTTTACAAATTCTAACATAGAAACTCTGCAACTTCTGGTTAATACATTGGTGCCTCTGGACAGCCAAGTACACGATGATCCGTTACAAACTCAACTGAGGGAAACTGTCAAAACTCCCCCCAATTGCAATCTAGAGTCTCCTTTCAATCTACAGGAACTGGAATTAGCTCTATCAAACACCAAGCCCAAGAAGGCCTCAGGGCCGGACAATATCCCACCTGAGATTTATAAAAACTATTCAGAACAAAACAAGGTGGCTTTTCTAAACGTTCTAAATGCATGCTGGCTGGAGGAATCTTTCCCAAGAGAGTGGAAAAGAGCTAGACTGAAGATAATCAAGAAAGGAGGCATCAGGGACTGGTCAAGCCCCAGCTCCTACAGGCCAATCAGCCTACTTCCAGTCGCTGGAAAAATTTACGAAAGAATGATTAAAGGAAGGCTCAATGACTACGTGGAATCTAACGACTTGATCAGCCCTCACCAATATGGTTTTAGGAGAGGGAAAAGCACGGTAGATGCTATTGAATTTGTCAAGAACCTAACCCTTAACTCTGGGTTCACCTATGTGGTGGCTGTCCTCATAGACATTAAAGGGGCCTTCGATTCACTGTGGTGGCCGGAGGTCCTGGACTCACTAAGAGAAATTGGTATCTCGAAAACTATTTATAACACCATGCAGTCCTACCTCAGTGAGAGGATTGTCTCAGTGGACAATGACGCAGAAATAGTCACTAGAAATATGAATATGGGATGTCCGCAGGGGTCCGTTCTCGGGCCTCTGCTATGGAATCTCGCTTTTGACAGACTTTTAAAAAGAGAATTCCCACTACAAGTAAATAAAGTAGCTTTTGCTGACGACATAGCATTCATAATCGAAGCTAACACCAGAAGGGAACTTGAAAACATAGCTGCACAGGTTATGCAGATATTGGAACAATGGGCTCAGTCTGCGAGAATGACTGTCGCACCAAACAAAACCAAAGGCATTGTTCTGAAGGGCAACATGAAGGCAAGGCCCCCGGTCATCTTTTACCAAAATCGGCGGATTCAAATGGTTAAGGAAGCCCCATACTTGGGCATTACTCTGGATGAAGGCTTAACATTTCTACCGCACGTCAAAAACCAAGGTGTCAAAGCAAGAAATCTCTTTGGCAGGCTTGCTAGACTGCTCTGTCTTCGCTTCGGCATCAAACAAGTACAACTCAACACCATCTATAGAGCAGTCTTTATTCCGATAATGTCTTATGCTGTACTTACTTGGAAGCATAGACTTAATCACTACGCCATTAAAAAGAATTTAAGAAAATCACAAAGATTGGCGCTCATCAGCACCACAGGGGCTTATAGGACGTCGCCCCTAATGGCACTCTGCCTGATAACGGGAAACCCACCCATAGAACTTAAGCTTGCAGAATTTGCAATGCTAAGAGAAAAGGCACTGGGAAGAATAGCCGAAACCAAAAAGGAAATCAAACAAAGAACTAACACCACATGGCAAGATGAATGGACGAATGCAGATACTGGCAGGAAAACTTTCCAACTACTGCCGTCAGTACAAGAAAGAACAACACTTAAACATTTTGAAAATTTAGAACAAGCTACAATTCACCTATTAATAGGGCACGGACCCTTTAAGGAATATCTCACTAGATTCCATAGGGCGGAAAGCCCGGAATGCAATGACTGCGGACAGATTGACTCACATGTGCATGGCGTACTGGAATGCGAAGCCAATGAAGATCTGAGAAGATGTTTGCATGAAAACGCAGAAGAAAAACCTTGGAACCTCAGTACATTAATTAGGAATTCTAATTCCTTCAACACCTTGCAAACAATCATGAAGCAACTGGTTCAAAGAAGAGAGATATAATGAAGAAGAACCGAGCCAGAAAGGCCACGGGGTGGACACCCGGGTTTAAGCAGCCTGTGAAAATAAATAACTGCTACAACGGGGTGGGGAGCCCCTCACTGGTTTACCCCAACCAAGTGAGCCCCACACACAGCCGAATTGAGTAAGCTGTGGGTTAGATTCGTGGGGGCAGTAGTTTCTATTCAGAAAGAATAAAAAGCTAGAGACATCCAAGACCTACGCCAGTCAAAGTAAAGATACCAAGCATGAAGGAAGTAACTGGAAACCCCCACACAAATGACAAACCTCCTGGACACGACAACTCAAAAAGACACATTCGGAAACATTATCAAAATTCTAATTGGAATAATCAGAAGCACAAGGACATGACATAAAAAAAAAGTACCACATCAAATGAACACTCTCGATCAAGACATCCCCAAATACTAACAGGGAAGAAATTCCCGCCCATCCCCCCCTCCCAGTGGACCAGCCTTGGGTCCCCCGCTGGAAAAGCGGACTTGGAGAAGAAAGGCAAACAAACAACTAACCTCATTAACACAAGACAAGGAAATTATTTTTAAGACAAAATAAAAACTAACAACGATTAAGGAATAAGAAGCACTGATATTCCGAAAGGAAGGTGCAGTGTGTGTGGTACGAGAAAAAAAAAAAAAAAAAAAAAGGCCAAGTCAAGCACAATATAGAATACATAAAGTTCACTTCCTAGATACCAACTTCTTAAGTGCAACAACAATTGGCAATGATAACATTAACACATCAAATTATTTCCCATATGGCTAGAGAACACAGCGAAAACCAATGCAGCTGTCTGTGAAAGTGAAAATTCAACTGAAAACTAGTTTCAGAGTTGAGGATTTTCAACTCGGAAAAATTCATCCAAATAATAACAATAATAATAATAATTTTTATTTGCCACACAAATTTTACATCATTGACAATGTCATAGCAGCAGCTATTGCTTGTGTCATACATACTAATTACTAAAATTAGACTATTTATGAATCTACCAGTAGACTTTAAAGTCAAATTAGTAATAAAAAATGTGTACTTTAAAAATTAAAAATTAAGGTCAATTGCGTTAACCCTCCAAGTGCTGATTTTTTCCCCCTCAGTGCTAGGCCATTTTTGCTTGCCCGCGTATACTGCTAAATTTCTTTATTTAACTCCATTTTTTTAAATTAAAACTAGGGCTTATTGTATATTATTTTATTCAGTAGAACATGTAGAACAATAATAAAATAAATTTGAACACTTACCTCTTATGGTGTCTCAGTTATAGACCACTTTTTGTAAATATTTCAAAAGCATTTTTTTCAATTTTTCACTTAGCGCCTATTTATTAGCATATAGTAACGACCCACAAGTAATTCCATTATATACAAAATGTTCTCCATTCAATTCTGATTTAAAAAAATACTACAAATTTGCTCTTTATTGTACATAAAAAAAATTATTAAAATGTATTGTTTGAAACTTTTCATAAGAGAAAAAATTGCACTTTTTGAAAAACATTGTTACAGTCACAGTTTTTCACAATTATAAATAAAAAAATAAAAAAAACACACAATATTACTGTTGTTTCCAACTGTTTGTTTCACATAGCCCTTATTTACAATGATATGAAAATTTATTTTCAATATATACAATAAAAACAACGTATCTATAATCACTATCTTCATCGTTCAAAACATTTCTAATAGCACTGGAAGTACTTAATTCACTCATAATTACTTCTAAATACTAATTACAATTAACTTTCATACAAAAATATATACATAAACAACACGAAATCAAAAGAAAACACAAGACCATACGCACAGTATAAACAACAATGCGAAACTAGTCACGACTGTCAAGAGTAAAATAACAGCTGTTTTTCAACTAACCATGTTCGATTATATTCATCACTAGATTAGATTGTAATGTATTGTTTCGATAGAGCATTTATTCCCGAGTAATACTATATAAAGTATATGTTGATCCAACAATTAATAACGGAGATATATTACGCATTGTGAAGCGATGTTTATTTTGTCCCGATCGGGACTTTAGCACTGGGAATGATCTTTATTTCGTCCCGATCGGGCTTTTTAGCACTTGGAGGGTTAAAAAATTCATCTAAATTGTAAAATGGGTTTTTTAAAAGCCAGCAGTAAAATTTATTTTTGAATTCAGAAAAAGAGTACTGATTAATTTTAGGTTCCAAAAAATTGTAAATTTTAAGGGACAATACTATATGACTATCCAGAGTCTTATTCAAACAATAAAAGTCAATTTTAGCATTTTTCTTTCCACGTGCATTATAGTTATGGAAAGATTGTTTGAATTTTAAAAATTCTGAATTTGTAATAGTATAAGTAACCAAGTCAAATATGTAAAGATTTATAATGGTTTGAAATTGGAAATCAATAAAAAGTGGTTTGCAGTGTTCTCTGGAGTCACATTTCTTAAGAACTCTTAAAGCTTTTTTTTGTAAAGTTAATAGTTCTTTAATTCTGGTACAATTACCATAAAGAACTAAACCGTACCTGAATACAGACTGAAAATATGCAAAATAGGCTGTTCTTATATAATTTTTTGGTACAATATCGTTCAATCTATTCAAAAGATAAATTACCCTTGATAGTCGTTTATTTAAATAGTCTATATGATCGTTCCAGGTTAGCTGATTGTCAATATAAACCCCCAAAAATTTAATCGAATCCACAAAATTTTCATCCAATAAAATAGAACTAGGCTTAAGATGAAATAGTATGTTTTTTGTTTTATTACAATTTAGCAAAAATCCATTTGAATTAAACCAATTTAAAGCTTTAGAAAGAGTCTCATTAGCCATAATTTCCAGATCATTAATGTTTTTGCTTACGTTAAAGAAAGTTGTGTCATTGGCGTAAAGAATAATTTTAGAATCAATTGTCGATGCCAGATCATTGATATATATCAAAAATAGGAGGGGACCCAGGACAGAGCCCTGTGGGACACCCCACTCCACTTTCAATTCTTTTGACCACCTTCCATTGACACAGACGGTTTGCCTACGGTTGTTTAAATAGGATTCAAAAAATTTCAAAGATGGTTTACAGAAACCATAATGTTTTAATTTTGCAATTAGAATTTTACTTTCAACACAATCAAAAGCCTTGCTCAGGTCACAAAAAGTGGCCTGCGCAAAGGCTTTGTCTTCAAAAGATAGGTGAATTTGTCTGACTAAGTTATCTAAAGCATTGAACGTTGATCTGCCCTGTCTAAAGCCGAATTGTGATGAATTAAAAATATTGTTGTTTTCTAAAAATGAGTAAATTTGTTTGTATACTAACTGTTCAATTAATTTTCCAAGTACCGGGATTATTGATATAGGTCGATAGCTCTGAGCAGGGGCGGATCCAGAAAATTGGTTAGGGGGGGGCACCTCAGATACAAACTCGAGGTGGTTTGGGTCTGAAAAATACCCTAGAACATCTCTAAATAATAATGCGTAGCAGTTGTTTTTGAAATAAGGACAGAATAAACTGGTTTTGAAAGTTCTGAAATCAAAATTGTATTACACTTCTGTTATTTTTATTTGCCGAAAAAAACACATTATTTACTCCTAAGTTTAGTTCTGTTTAGTTAAAATTCAAGTTCTAAAGTTCTTACTTGAACAAGTCTTTCATTCATTGTTTTGGTTTTAAAATATATTTCACTTATATAGAAAATATCAAATATGTGTGTGTGGGTATTAAATGTATTTGACCATTGCCTTTGTTAACGAAACCTACGTGATCATAACCCTTTGAATTGTTAAATGCGAAAAAGCTTAGATACACTATTAGTATTGTATCTTGATCTGATTGGTTTATCATAACTAAGTACTTCTCATGCTATTACCATTATAACCAACATAAGGATAAAATAACTCAGACGAACAAAAATTAGAACACATTTCGTTTATTCATTAAACATTTACAAAACCTTCAAAGACAATTTTCTTTTGTGTTTTCTTATATACACGTCCAGCACTTCTTCAGCTTTCAGAACGTTGGAAATGTCCTGATGTACATGAAGTAAAGCAAGACCATTAAATCTATCTTCAGTCTAGTACTTCTTAAATATGTTTTTAGACGACGTAGTGTTGAAAACGATCGCTCAGCTGTGGTAGTTGTCACTGGAAGAGTGCACAACAACTGCAATAAAACTTGAATGTTTGGGAGCGATTCAGAAAACTTGTAAGCTTCAGCCGGATGACTAGGCATTTTTTTGTCAGGATTTGACTTCCACGTGTTTTTCCAAATTGATAGTTCACCTTTCAAAGCAGAATAACATGGTAGATCATCTTTGTATTTGACAGCACCTTGAAGAATATCGTTAATACATTCATCATTTAGTTTTGATGATAACAGATGTTTTAGCTTACCCACACATTCCATTTCTGTTTTAGGAAACCTCGTGTTCAGTTCACTGATAATAAAATCTAGAAATGGAATGTACACTGTCATCCGGTAATAATCTTCAGCTGTCTCTGTCTACATACATGTTAGATCGGTTCTTTTGTAGATTTGCTGTTCTTGGCTTTTGAATAAATGTGCCCATTTCTTCGGCCATCTTAATTGATTGATGATATAGCTCTTTGAAGGTCTCAGCGCTGTTGTCTCGTTTTTCTTGCAGAGTTTGTATAGTTGTTTCAACAAGTTTTGCAGCACTCAGCACGTCCATGTACTCTGCTTGAAGTCTGTGGGCTAAGGGTAACGTTATTCCAAAAACCTCAGCTAAAACTACTACACTAATCAAAAATTCGGATGAAAGGATAGAGTGCAAGAAAGCAAATGCGTTGCTTCCTTTACCTCCTGGTGAATTTGATATAGCTTCTAGAACAGTGGGGAGTGCAGGAAGATGTTCCATAAATGTCAACAGCTTCGTGTCTTTTTATCCACCTTGTTTCACATAACTTTTTCAAACCATATTTTCTAGCTTGAAAATTATGATTTCCATGCATTACTTCTTCTAAACTTTGGAATCGTGCTGCAGAATCACGGAAAAATGTTGCCATCGAAGAAATGACCCCTTTAGCATTCCTAATGCTAGCTACAGAACAGGCTTTGCTAATAGCTAGGTTTAGCCTGTGGTTGGCGCAGTGGCTGTAAGTTGCAAGAGGTTGAAGCTTAAAAATTCGTGCTTGAACACCTTTAAATATTCCACTCATATTGGATGAGCCATCAAAAGCTTGCCCACGGCAATAAGTCAAATCAATGTTGAGTTTTCCAAGTTCTTGCAAAATTGTGCGAGCTAGGCTTTCACCGGTGAGCTCCTCCACATCAACGAACTTTATGAAGTCTTCCTCGATCTTACAATCCGTGGTGTTGAAATACCTTATACATATTGATAGTTGTTCCTTAATGGACAAATCTGTTGTCTCATCTGCCATTATTGTGAAAAACTTCGAGGCTTTTATTTTTGTTACAATCTTTTCAATAATAACTTCACCGCAGCACTCAGTTATTTCGTTCTGAGTGGTTTTGCTTATGTAACTGGCATTCTTCCCACAAGCTGTTAGGTGTGAGGCTATAACTTCGTCACCAGCGTCAACTCTAAATTTCAGTAAAGCTCTAAAGTTACCTTCGCCGAAGTTACTTGAGCTTCCAGTGCAGTCAATATTACCATTGTCTCTGTGTCCCCTCAGAGGTATGTTTTGGGCACCACATAATATTACAGTCTTAATTATGGGAATCAGCTTCTTGCGATTTTCCTCAATTGTCTTTCTTTCTGCAGCATTAATTCTCGCTACTATATTGTTTGCCCTGCCCTCATATGTCATACAAAAGTTATGATAGGCAATAGTATTTTTTCTGTGGTATTCTGTAGACGAATGATGTTTCATTGTTTCTGTAGCTTTTTTATACGTATAAGCTCCATAACTAATTTCCCAAGTTTTATATCATTATTCCCACCTTCGCATCGACCAAACATGATACAAAATTTGCACAAACCCCCATGTAATTGTTTGCTGTAAGCTAGCCAGTCATAAGTATGCAGCCAACTCTGTTGAAAATAACGGTTTTTGTTTCGTTCTGGCACTGCAGGAAATTTGTAGTTTTGAGAGGGTACCCAACAGTTTTTCAGCCACTGATATTTTTCTTCATCTGTAAGTAACAAAATGTCCTCCCTCTTTATCAAAAGTTGACCGAAATCACGATGATCTAAAGATGAATTGTCTATGTTGTCTGCTGCTGATTCCAATGCATTGTCGTTTGCAGCAAGGATTTCTTGAGCAAAACTTCTTTCTTCTAGCACGACTGAGCCCGCTTTATCCTTCTCCTGCGTATCTGATGGGTCTGGCTGAAAAAAAAAAAAAAAAAAAAAAAAAAAAAAAAAACAGGTCTAACTGTGATTTTAAGAGGTAACTTGATTGTATTCATTAGGCCTACAATGACAACACAACTGGAGCTAATACCCCTAGGAGACCTGTCATAAAATAAAAGAGTGTATGTCTCGGTGAAGGCAATGAAAAGGAAGCATTCACTCTTAACCAACTTAAAATCCAAAGGTATTGAAACATTTGTCTGAAAAGGACCTAAATCTCACTAGGTTCACTGTTTAATAAAATAAATTTTTACGTTAAATGGTAATGATATGACATAAATTTTAATTCAAGAGAAATGTGGAGAACATATGAACTTTGGTATTACCTGTTTGCTTGCGGCCAGAAAACAACTGGCAATAATTCAACCTTAACAGTATTACATTATTTGAAAATATAAAATACACACTAGGTCAATCTAAAGGATAGCTTGCCACAAAAGGTTAATATTTTCATAAAATAGTCATGGAAACATCAGTTTTCCCGAAAAGTGCTGGTGGAACTTTTACTGTATGTTTTCAAATATAGTCTAAACATATTGATGAGGTATACCTATAACAAATAGTCTATGAAACGTAACATAATTTGTGGTTCAAATAATGTTAAAAGTGGAAGTAGCCTATTTTCCTGAATTGAAGAGGCAAACAAGAACAGTAAGATCATAAATCGTGACATGTACAAAATAATCTAATCTTCTGTTACGAAAAAAATAAAGTTTTGCTAATTCTTCGTCATTGGGCGAATTTTATAGCTAAACATTGAAACAACACAATAAAATCATATTGTAATGTGCTAGAACAATGTTTTAACATTAAGATAAAAATTCAACTGGTTAACAGAGACATGATAGACCAGAGCCTTAGGCTTAATTCTTTCTATTGTGTGCCTCTGTATAGCTAAGGCCTACTTCCAATTCTGTAAATTCAAAGTGATCGAGTTATCTAAGTTGTATACTTAAATTAAACGTGTAGTTGTTTTTATCCGTATTATAAGAATTAGGATCAATCTACTCCAATAACAAAGATAAAACGAACAGCTATGCTCACTTTCTCCCATCGTTAAACTATAGTCTATTTTTAGATTTCCAGTGGATTTTTTCTTATGAGGAAAGCTCCTAGCCCAGTACTAAAGTTAACGAGAAAACATAATACATGTGAATATAGAATGGAAATCATAGATTGCTGTAGAGAATTTATAAACTTACCTTAGTTTTTTTTATGAAAGAAAGATTCAAGAACTAGTGGCAGCGCACGTACGCTAATGGCTTAGGACGCTGGTACGGTCCAAGGAACGGCTTTAATTACATCGTATTTTATTTTAAAAATGTCCTTGCTTATTGTGAAATAAAACCAGTATTTTAGACATGTGTATTATATATTATATAAGTTAAAGACTATATACTAAAACATTTAAAAAGTGTTAAAATCTCTCTCTATAATATCTAGTGTATTTTTAATCCGTCTGGGGGGGGGCACGTGCCCCTGTGCCCCACCCCTAGATCCGCTTCTGGCTCTGAGGATTGTGTTTTGGTCCATTTTTGTAAATTGGGCATACACGAGAAATTTTAAGTTGATTGGGAAAAATGCCATCACTAAGCAGACGATTTACACATACTGCTAGAGGTTCAGTCAAACCAACAATAATTCTTTTCAGTAAATTGTTTGACATATTATAAAAGTCATTACTATCTGAGTTTTTCATATTTTTAACAGCATCATCAAGAACATCTTTTTCTGTTACTGCTGACCATTCAAAATGATTTAAACTATTATGGGTAGACCTATTGTCATCACTTAAAAGGTTTGGCAATTTACAATTTGTTTTCATTTTTATTTCCCTAACTGAATTAATAAAATACCTGTTCAATACATCAGGTTCAATGTTAGGCTCACTTTTCTTATTGACTTCTGTGTTATATTTAATAACATCACATGCAGCTTTGCATTTGTTTTTGCTAACTTCAATATATTTAACATTTGTGACAAACTTTGCTTCATTAATAGATTTTCTGTATTGATGTTTTAATTTTGCAAAACTTAATTTAATATCACAATTGTTTTTATCATTATTACATTTCATTAGACAATCTAAAAATAACAATCTATTTTTCATTTCAGCCAATTCAAATGTATACCAATCCTGGTTCAACTTCTTTTTCTTTGGTTTTTCAGTTTTCACTTTAATAGTTCTTGAGTAATAATTTAAATGATTTGTTATAACATTAAATATGTGTAAAAACATAGTATCTGACGATTCATAACTACACTTGTGTAGCAAGAATGACCAGTCATGTGAGGCTAAACATGAAGATAAAGCTTCTATATTTTTCTTAGGCAAGTAAAATTTTATCTGGTAGTGCTTTGATGTTGTAAAACTGCCATTGAAATTAGAATTATTTGAATTAAAATCTGTTTGAACCAAAATTCCATCATGGTCAGAAAAGGGAAAGTGAAAAGTTGTTACAATTTGAATTTTTAAATGTTGTTTTAAAATAAAAATATTATCTAGGCAATTTTTGCCTCTAGTAGGTGTGTTATTATAGTGATAAAAATTATATTGTTTAAACAAGTTAAGCAGCTCCCTTGAAGTTTTGCTATATTTTGTCACATCAAAACTACCATTAAAATCACCCCCTATTAGAATATCATAATAGTTCCATTGTGACATAAAATTTAAAAACAATTCAAGCACTGTCAAACTGTAAAAGGGTGTGTTTGTAAGCCAGTGATAGAATTTATTTTTAAATGATTTAAAGGAATATATCAAAATTAAATGTTGTAATTTATTGTAAATTTGTAATGCTAAAACTATGTGGCTATTCAGGGTTTGCTTAGGCTGTGAAATCCTATTGTGGTTTGTGTCTTATTTCTGGTGTTTTATTATGAATGTTTTGTTTAAAGTTAATCAAATTTGGATTATCCAGAATGTAAATGGCCAGATCATAAATATACAGGTTGATTACGATAGGAATTTGTAATGGTCTGCAGTGTTCACTTGGGTCACTGTCGGAGATAACACATTTTTTTTTTTTTTTTTTTTTTTGGAAGTATGCAAAGTATGCAGTTTTCACATAAACTATCGGGACAACAATTTTTAGACGATTTAATAAATAGATCACTCGTGATAGTCTAGTACCCAAATAATCAATGTGTGAGGTCCAAGATCAATGTGAATTCCTAAAAACTTTGCTGATGAAACTAAGGTAGTTTTGTTACTACACTTATTTTGAGACATAACATTGTTCATAGTAAAAATTAAATTTTAAGTTTTTTCTTGATTCAATAAAAGGCCATTACTATGAAACCAAAAAGATGCATTTTTCAAAGTCCCATTTGCCAATTCATCAAGTTAAGTAAGGTTACTACTAGTGGTGAAGAATGTTGAGTCGTCTGCATAAAGTATAGTTTTGAATTTGCTGCAGATGGCAGATCGTTTATATAGATCAAGAAGAGAATGGTTCCAAGGACTGAGCCTGAGCAGAAAGTGGCAGAGTTATGTTGCCAGTGAAGTGACGTAGGCAGCCGTGTCAGTGTTATGTTGCCAGTGAAGTGACGTAGGCAGCCGTGTCAGTGTTATGTTGCCAGTGAAGTGACGTAGGCAGCCGTGTCAGTGTTATGTTGCCAGTGAAGTGACGTGAGGCAGCCGTTTCTGTGTTTTGTTGTCAGTGAAGTGACGTGAGGCAGCCGTGTCTGTGTTATGTTGCCAGTGACATGAGGCAGCCGTGTCAGTGTTATGTTGCCAGTGAAGTGACGTGAGGCAGCCGTTTCTGTGTTTTGTTGTCAGTGAAGTGACGTGAGGCAGCCGTGTCTGTGTTATGTTGCCAGTGACATGAGGCAGCCGTGTCAGTGTTATGTTGCCAGTGAAGTGACGTGAGGAAGCCGTGTCTGTGTTATGTTGCCAGTAAAGTGACGTGAGGCAGCCGTGTCAGTGTTATGTTGCCAGTGACATGAGGCAGCCGTGTCAGTGTTATGTTGCCTTGACAATTGGTGAATCTGTCTTACTAAATTGTCAAGGGCATTTATGGTCGACTTGTTTTTTAAAAATCCAAATTGCATTTGATGAAAAATATCATTCCTTTCCAAATAATTCATAATCTGTTCATTTACAATTACTTCAATCAGCTTTCCCAAAATTGGAATAATTGATATTGGGCGAAAATTCCCAGGCTGGTCTATCGGACCTTTTTTATAGATAGGACAAACCCGAGAGACTTTAAGTGCATCTGGAAATATTCCCTCCTCAAGAAGGCAATTTATGCATGTCGCTAACTGCTCAGATATACTATCAATGATTGCTTTTAAGAGATTATTTGACATATGGTATATATCAGCACTGTTTGAACATTTCATTTTTTTAGCAGCAATTGACACATCTCTAGGTGTAACCACAGACCAACTAAATTCACTATTTATATTTAAGTTACTTTTTTCAACAAACTCTACACAGGAAACACTGCCAAGTGAATTATTGGTTTGTTCTTTTATACAATATACTGAATCAACAAAGTAATTTTTAAATATATTTTTACTTATTTTTTTATTTATTTATAAGACGCCGATTGTCAAGATATGGGCGAATATGGATTTCGAATGAGTGTGATGAGTGTAGAGAACGATTGTAGTCATTGTTACAAACTAAGGCCGACTATTCCTTATATTGGGATCAATTTGATGTGTTACGGGTCTTTTAATTTCACAGTTATTTTTAATATCTCAGGCAGCTTTGAATTTGTTATGGCTATTTTCAATATATTGAACATTATTTGTAAGTTTTGCATTATTAATACACTTTCTATAATTACTTTTTAATTCTAGGTATTTACATCTAAGAGGATTAGTAGCATTGTTATTATTTTTCAATAAACTATTTATAAATAACAATTTTTCTTTTATTCTAGCCATATCTTTAGTATACTATTTGTTAGTTTGTTTAGCCTTAGATCTAGTTTTCTTAGTCTTATTCAAAACTAAAAAATAGTTAACATTATTTAAAATAACATCAAATACAATCTTGAAATAATTTTCTGAAAAATTATGGGTTAAAACTTCAGACCAAATTTTTTGTGACCAGTCATATAAAGCTAGATTTAGGGATAATAGTTTAAAGTTATTTTTTACATGAGATATACTCTGATTATTGCGTAAAATAGGATATTTATCAGCTGCTATTGAGGCATTATTGTATGGTTGCATGTTAGCTATTGCACCATCATGATCTGAGTATGGAAAACTAAACATTTTTACAAAGGAGAAGTTGGCAGACCTTTCACTTACAAAAACATTGTCAAGGCAGTTTTTCCCTCTAGTAGGACTATTATTTAAGTGTTACATGTTGTGTTGTTTGAAAATATTAAGCAAATTTTTAACAATCCTCTTATTTTTTGTCACATCAAAGTTTTGATTAAAATCACCTCCAACTACAAGATTAAAACTAGCCCATTGAGAAATAAACTGCAAGAACCTATCTTAGATATTAAGAAATTCTATACTATTTCCATTAGGGGAATGGTAAAGTTAGACAATTATTGTTTTTAAACTATCAATAAATATTGCTGATGCCTCAAAATCTAACTCCTGGCAAAACTGGCTGACATCACATACTCTGGAATTCAAACTATTGTGCAAAAAGATACATGTGTTTCCTCTTATATGATTCCCTCTGTAGATTCCAGTGACCTACTGACCTACTGTAGTAGGTGCCAGCAAAATGGAAGTTATTAGGGAACGATAATCTAATTTCATTCTCTTTTAGCCAGTGTTCTGATAGACAAATTACAGAAATATTTTGCTCATTCAAAAATGTTTCCAATACTGTAACTTTATTTTTAAGGCCTTCAATATTTAGAAACAAAAGTTTAAACACATTCAAACTTTTCATATGTGTGACATCTGTCTTGTTAATTAGAGTGCTTTGATCCAATATGTATATTTTTGTAGTTAGACTAGGGCTAAATATTTAAATTATTTACATTGGACTTCACACATAAACAATTACGATTAATATTTACATTTGGATCAATAGTTACACCAGTAGAACTACAATTTACACTAGCCACATTCACCATAGATGACACACTTTGATCTTGGGCACATACACCAGACACAGGACACTTCTCTGGTGAAGCTGAGATAGATTCTGCAGCGAATTCGAGGATCTTGGTGATAGGGAATACTTAGCAGAAGAGGTCCATAATACAGTTGAGTCCTCGGTCTGAGTAGGAGTGGTGGGTGTAGTTGTTACATCATTATTACTGGATTTGGTGTAGGCAGTAGGTGGTAGTTTTATAATATTGGCATCCTGAGCGTCTGCAAGATTGTCACAATGATGATTCATAAAATCTGCAAGGTTTAATCCATTTCCCAACTGTCTAGATCCTTTGTTGTGGATTACAATCGTAATAGTGGCTTCCGTATCACATTGGAATTGGATCAAATTATCTGCAAATCTTCTAAGGGGAACCTTGTCCCTAACACACCCCATAGGTGAACAAATAAGATGTTTTAACTTTTTCTTTCGGAAGTCCTGGGTGAGTTGACGAAATGCTGTGTCATAGTCCTCTAATTCAGGTTTAGAATTATACTTCCATTTAGTAACCAGGACATACACAGTAGCACCACTTTGAGATTTTCGACAGGTTAGGTGTTTGTTGATAAAATCTGAGTATTTTGGTTTACCAAAATGCTTTTTAAAAACAACTGCGACACCAGCACTCATTTGTTTTATGCTATGTATGTCACTAGATAATGAATGTGCAAATGCAACATTTTTACTATCCTTCATTAATGTTATAGTTTTCCACATATTTGATTCAGTTAACGGTATTTTTCTATTTAATTTATATTTACAATCCAAAGCTTCAATAATTAGCAGAGCAAGTCTATTTTTTCCCAGATCATTTAGATGAAGTCCGTGTGAAGTATAATGATGTCTTCTTAATCCATCTAGGCTAATTAGGAGCATATTTTTATTCCTAACAACCAGTTCCCTAATATAGTTATTAAGTAAATTTATATCCTGATTACATTTTTTGGAAGCATTGTCGTATCCTTTTGGTATGGTTGTTATGAAAATTGTTCTTGTTTTGCTTACTTCTTGTAATTTTTCTTCTAACCTTCCTTAAACATCCTTAAAGTTGTTATCTATGTAATCATTGGTTCCCCCCATTATTATAAGTGGGTTATTTTGCTCTATATTAGATGATTCCACTATTTGTATCAATCGAGCGTTGGGGTATACATACGCAAAAGCCTTAATTGTATTAAGACTCAAACTTTCAATTTTTTCTCGTATTTTTCTTCCGTGGCTATCAGAGCAAAAAGTAACATTTAGTGGAATGACTCTTTTGTTCTGATTTGGCTTCAAATTCTGATTGTTACTTGCTTTTGATCTAATAGGTGATTGATTCAGTAATAATGGTGCTGTAACTTCATCATTAGTCAACACTCAACACAACACTCGTCAAATAAAATATTAAATTTATTGGACAGCTCTAAGACCTGCTTACAAAGGTTATTACATATTTTAGATTTAGTAACATTAGTTCCATTTTTACAAGTTATTTGAATCCAATTATTTTGATTTTCATTAGCCTTTACATTACAAGGAGTTTCTTTAGATTTGTACGATTTTTTTGTAAGATTAGTTGGATTATAACATCCATAAAGAGGAGTAAATAAATACCACAGTCATATGTATTTAACTGTTTTGGAACAGAGACTGTTGTCACACTTATTTCATTGGCACATTTAAGAAACTTTTGCAAAGAATTAGCAATTTTTAATGCGTGTTCCTGGTTTAGTATTCCTCCAGAGTCAAGACTTAAAAATTTATTTTGATCATTTATATACAACAATAAGACTCCAATATTGTTGGGGGCTGTAAGAGCCCCCTGGTGTATCTACAGCTGGTGAGTCATTTACTGGTATTAAAATGTATTTACACTCTTGTAAATTCAAATCATTGAATAAGTAATCAATATCCTTCAAGCATTTGATTGCTTGAGAAACCACAGATTAATGAGGATAATTTTACTGTTTTTAGGGATTACTTTTGAAGCTAGTATCTCCAAATACTTTGTAATTGTCTCATCAGTTACCCATTCATTATTCAATAATGATAGTGATAGGCTGATTTTACTTCTATTATTGTCATAATCAGTTGTAGAGGTAGTGGTAGTTTTTTGAGTAAACTCAGTTTGATACACAAGTTGATCCTCAATTTGAACAGTTTCATTAACTGTCTTATCCTTAGATGTATCAATGTTAATTGCGATGGGACACCTGTAGGGTCTTTTTTTGATGCTGTGGGTGACTAACATGGGATTCATTTGTAAGATTCAGTAATGAGTTTCTATTAGATTTATTTAAAGACTTATTACAAAATGAACGTTCTATTTCTTTCATTCCCCTTGTGTACTTTTTATTCTTCAAATTAACAAATCTATGTTTATTTTCTAAATAGGGATAAATGTCAATTTCCTTAACTAGGCATATTTCCAATGTTCTTGTATTTAATGAATTCTAAATACAATGAAAGTTACTTTGTATTTAGAATGCAATTCATGACTAACAATAATAGCTGGCCAGGGTGAATGACCTCTCACCTTTGTTTATGTCTGCTTGCAAGTTAGTTTCAGTGAAAATTAAAACATCTTAGGATGAAGTAGGGATAGAAGTTCGCAGTACGTGAAGTTTAGTTCTGAGCCCATTAGTGTTTTGGTAATAAGCACCTACATTGAGCTGATCGTAGGTGCTAGAAGAAATTAGTTTTTTTGAGGCAAGCTTGTCACTATCTTGGGGATACCATTAATGAACTTTATGGTCAAGTCACTTTCTCCATTATCCTTTCTAGTTTTTAATTGGAATCTTTGTTCATTGAGGTAAGATCTCTCAGCAGGTGTTCTGTCAGGGGCTATATACATGTCCTTAGCTCCATTCAATTCTTTCAAGGTTTCCTTAGAGAAGTTCCTTCTAAACTCTAAATTATCACGCTCAGACGCGAAAGTTACTTTGAGTGGTCTGGGACTACTATCTTTCTTCCCCAATCTGGATGTTCATACAACACTTCCCACTAGATTTGAGCATAATATGGCAAGACAGGAGTTGAAGAGGTCTTTATCATGTTTTGGTCTTACATTCGGATCTGCTGAGATTGCTTTAGACATTCCAAAAATGAGACTATTTCTTGACCTTTTAGAGCGATCATTGGACTCTTCGAAAAACTTCTCAAAAGATGTAGAAAGGGCTGTAGAGTTTTCGGAAACCGTCTGCTCCACTTTTAGTAAACGTGTCTTGATGTCGGCATTGCTCGTGGAAGTGGACTCAAGGGCTGCAACTCTACTTTCTATGGCATCCACCCGTGGTTCGAGAGCGATTAGTCGACCTGAAATGTCCTTTAGTTCATTTTTGATACTTTTGACGTCCTCAGGTACATCTTTTAGGAGATCAAATTTACTGTCAATGTTCGCCAGCTTATTTACAATTAAATCAATTTTGTCTGAGAGAAGATTTTGCACTGAAGCATCTGGGGTAGCACAATCCACTCGATTGCAAGTTTATGTCTTCCTAGTATCATTGGCCAATTGAGTATATTCCGCTTTTGTTATACAGACACAAACTCTGTGGAACCACCGGCTACATTCCTTGTCACACTCCAGGCCCTCATCAGTATCAAGTACCAACTTCATACACACCCTACAGACCAGTGGTTCCCAAATGACAGGCAGTCGTGGACCCCCAATTAAACAAACTAAACAATCGGGGACCCCTAAAGCTATTTTTAATTCAAATCACATATTTGATACTTAATTACCTTAATAAACACCATTGTTAGTAACATCCTACGCGGTATACCTAATTAAAGGTAAAAATACAAAGGGAAAATAACTTAACACTTGTTGTAAAAACATAAACTAGTTTTATTTTACAAGGTAAATGATTGAGGCATATTTTGTGTCAAAAAAGTTTACATTTTCAGTGTGGAAGATGAAATCTATCTTTTTTCTCCAAAATTTCTTCAATATTTGGCCTCAGTTTGGATACATTTACACGGAAATCGTCATGAATGTTGAGGCGATTTCTATATTTATTTTTCTTGTAGCAAAGTGTTGAAAAAGCCTGTTCACATGTGTATGTTGTACAAAATGGCGTTAAATGTTTCAGTGCTCGCAGAGATAACTTCTTGTGGTCTCGTTGCGCTGTCAGCCAGAATTCCAATAGTTTTTCAGCATCAAATACATTTTTCAACATACCATTGTTTGTTAAATCAATAAAATGATCTTCCTCTTCGTCGGTCAAGTTCAGATCTTCAATTTTGTTTGGGCTGGTGAATGGATTTCTAATCCAACTGTTTTGAGGATCTGGAGCAGGAAAACAATCCCTCATTGAAACTGCTAAGGTCTTAGGATGCTCTGATATTTAAGTTTTCACTTTTTCAGACTATTTATTGTCAGCAGACTCTAATTTCAAAAAGTTTTGTTGAGTAGGGAAGTTTGAAAGTGAATTCTTTTCAACTCGATTCGCCCAGACTTGAAACTTTTTAATTAATGCTTCAATCGTATCTTCCACTCTGAAGATGTCTACATAGTGCCCTTGAAGATTCAAATTTAACACATTTAAGTGTTCAAAAATATCTGCTAAGTATGCTGCCATACAGAGCCAATCAAAATCGGTGAGTGAGTTTGACCATTTAGTTTCTAAAACAAACACTCGAACTTCATCTCTTAGTTCGAAAAATCTCTCTAGAATCTTTCCCCGGGAGAGCCATCGTATCTCAGTATGCAACAAAAGCTGCATGTGGACACTTTCCATGTCTTTGCATAAGGCTTCAAACAGCCTAGATTGGAGGGGGCGTGATTTGATAAAGTTTATTATTTTTACAACTTCATCAAATGTATTGTTAAGCGATGCAGGCATTTTTTTCACAGCCAGAGCCTCTCTGTGAATACAGCAATGGGTCCATTTGATGTTATGTGAAACAGCTTTCAATTGACCCAACAACCTTGTCTTATAGCCGGACATAGCGGCAGCACCATCAGTTGTGATCCCAACACATTTTTTCCAGCTAATACCATGTTGGGAAAGAAACTGATCAATAGCATTGAAAATGTCTTCTCCTTTGGTATGCATAAGTTCACAAGAAAACAACAAATCTTCATACAACTGGAATTCAAAAATAAACCAGTACTTTCATCTATTTGTAACGCAAACATATCACACATGCTTAGCTTCAAAAATAAATTTTCCTGAATATTTTCTGACAAGTCTGAAATTCTCCTTTGAATTGTATTATTTGATACAGGAATCGTGCGAACTGTTTTCGCTGCTGACTCCCCAAGCATTGTTTTGCACATTTTTACTGCAGCAGGAACAATAAGTTCCTCCGCGATTGTATGTGGTTTACCTGAGTTTGCAATAAGCTCAGCAATTTGATAAGAAGCTAATGTTGCATTTTTATTGATATTGAGACTAGTTTTCTTTATAATATTTTGAGATTTCTTCAACTCATTAAGCTTCAGTTTGAAAAACTCTACAGACTTAGTTTTAGATTCAAGATGTTTCGTTTCGAGATGACGGCGCAATTTAGCAGGCTTCATACCCTCATTGGACAACACTTCAAGACAAAGCACACATTGAGGCCTTGGCTCTTCTTCAGATCCAACATAAGTAAATCCTAACGCTAAATACTCTTGGCTGTACTTTCTAACTTTTTTACTAAAATTGGATTTCTTACTCACGCTACTAGCACTAGGCTGTTGAGAGCTCGGAACCTCATTTACACTTACACAAGTAGACTCACTAGGACTAGAAGTAGGTATGTCATTTGACGCCTGGTCTTCTTGATCTGTATCAGTTATTTTCCTTTTTAACTTAACACTGTTCAGCCAACGATCCATGTTACTGTACTAATAAAATCAGTGCACCAATTTTAAACGTCAAACAAAAGTAAAAGTAGGGTTATACGCAATACGCTTGTCAAACATCACAATGTGACACTGAACAGGATGACGTCTCCGCTGTGGAGACGATGACTGAGCGCCAGTGCTGCCTCTCTCATATTACGATATTGCCCGTTTTTCAACAAAAAAATACCTTCTTTCATTCGTCAATGCAGTACTGTAATTAATTGTAATAATATCGTTGAGATTTGTTCAAGTTAAAGACGTACGGGTGAGGAATAATTAAGGAAATTTAATATTGGCAGTACGGAAGAAAACTCCAAGAGAAATTCCGGTAATGAAAATTCATCAATTTAAAATAGCAGCTTGCCACGGACCCCCTGCAACCCGTTCGGGGACTCCTGGGGGTCCGCGGACCACCTTTTGGGAACCACTGCTACAGACTGTGGAATCAGGAGCGGACATGATTTAGACCATAAGTAAAAAATCGACTTTACTATGAATAAATAGATATGTGTACTTATTTGGTATAAGCGAAAAAAGATTATTTTTGTCAATGAAGAGTGATATTTGAAGCATACAGGTTAAAATAAATGGAGTTTAGAGAATTATGGTACAGAAAAGTAGTAGAGAACACAAGCACCGGCAGCTACTCGATCCACCACTACTGACCGGGGAAGACAATTTGATTCTAATCTCTTCTCTAAAACATCAATGCTTGGGTTTCAACATATCAAAACTACTGCATACCATCCTGCCTCTAATGGTACAATCGAAAGATGGCATCGTTGTTTAAAGACATCCCTCAAGGCACAGTTATTAGGAAACTGGGTCTCAAAACTTCCAATTGTATTACTCAGACTTAATTCACACATACCCTAGAAATTGGTACACACATACTCCCCGCACAACTTGTCTACAGAGAATCGGTTATACTTCCTGAAGATTTCTTTGAAGATTATACATTTTCAAATGACATTCCGGTTTTGGTTACACAAATTATGAACATGTGGATTGATCTGTCCTGTACCTTTTCGTCATCATCACAAGAAGTCACATTTTATACATCCAGATCTCATGAACGCTTCCCATCTGTTGATTCGACAAGCTGCATTGAAGAAACCGCATTGACGGATCTTACAAAGTCATATCTAGAGGAGACAAAGTGTTTAAAATTATACTTCTTTGAGGCGAAGACTCTCTCTATAGACCAACTAAAGCCTGCGTTCTTATTTAAAGACTCACAATCAACATCACCGCCTAAATCTTCCTTCTCGTAGTAACTGGGAGGGAGTATGTGGCGACAACATAGCCA